>RJWT010019837.1:0-18227 GCA_004365215.1 Cuniculus paca | reverse complement strand
TCTCAGCAAGCCTGCACCTTCTGGCCAAGACCAGTCATTTGGCCTGCAGCCATCAGCACACCTTCAACTGACCAGAGCCCAGCTGGGAGTCACTAAATGGAGCCAGCAGCCACTCTTGAGTTCTGAAGTCAGTCTGCCCCTCTCCAAAATGGCTCCTGGCCAGTTGCTGTCTCATGAGGCATGACTGAGCCCTCAGCACTCACTGTCAGCTAGTGCAGTCCTTCACATCCACTACTCCTCTGCTGCATCTTTCAGCTGCATGTTCACACATTTGAGTTGCTTTTCTTGTACAGTGAGTCATATCTGAGAAGACACCACCGGCTACCTCGTTCGTCCTTGAAGTTTCTCTCTCTACTCTCTCTGTGGGCTTTCAGTTCATGCTTCAGATCTTTCCTGGATCCAGGGAACCCACTTTCTTCCTTGTCTTCTTCACATTGCTATATTCCAGCATCAGACCCTTTCTCAGCTGCTTACCACTCTGCCATCTTGATGTAGGTTCCTGTTCTGCTGTGTTTTAATAATTATCCTTATAACTGATATTTTCTTACAGAAAGGAGAAAACTTCTCAGGCTTAAGACACATCTGAGGCTAGATACAGTGGCACATCATTCAAGTCCTGGCCAGGACAGAAGAATTGTGCATTTGAGGACAGTGTTACATTTCATCCTAGTTTGTTTGTTTGTTTCTTTCTTTCTTTCTTTCTTTCTTTCTTTCTTTTTAATATATTGCAGGTGCGAGAAAGAGGGCCTGGCAGATTAATGATCGCAAAAGGTACAAGTCCTTTGTCGTAGGTGGCCCAGGCCCAGCATCATAGAATGTGTCACAGTAACATTGGATAACCTCAGTGCAGTTCACCAAATCTGTATACTCAGATAAGGGCTTTTATAGCTCAAATATTTCTATGTACTTTGATTTTTATTCTAGATGAAGAATGAAAGAATTTGGTTGTTTTATTTTAGCCCGTGGTCTGGACATTCCTTCAATTAAGACTGTCATTAACTATGATGTGGCACGAGACATTGATACCCATACACATAGGATTGGCCGCACAGGAAGAGCTGGTGAGAAGGGTGTGGCCTATACCTTACTGACCCCCAAGGATAGCAATTTCGCTGGTGACCTTGTCCGGAACTTGGAAGGAGCCAACCAACATGTTTCCAAGGAACTCCTAGATCTTGCAATGCAGGTGAGGGGCTGGACATATTTTAGATTACCTCAGCTCATACAACCGTAATGTTTCAGCAGGTAGAGGGGATAACATTTCATGAGAAAGCGGGCAGGGGGATTATGAGACACAGGTTGGAATTGTGGGATAATAGTATTTATCCTCATCTGTCTCTTTCTTTCAATACCACATCTCTTAAAAAGCTGCAACTTGCTTTGTGCTAAAATTTATCCATGTAATTTCTACCTGCCTATTCCACAGTGTAGTGGGAAGTAAATTTAATTTCAAGAGATAACTGCTATTCTTCTTGCTGCTCTTCTCCATAGAACTCTTTCTTTTGTGGTGCTAAACATGTGTAATATCTTAAGGAAAGCAATTTTGTAGTGCTTCTTGAGTGTTCTTTACAGAGTTCTTAGACCTTCGACCACATACTGATTACCCTCTTTCCAGGTGTGCCACAGTCCAAAATAGATTCTGTCAAGTCAAATCATGAGTTATCATTTTAAGTCCCCATGTTACAAATGAGTTCAGATCTGGTATTAGGAGCTGTTATGTGTCTGATTCATCACCCAGTTGTAATGTAAGACTGCCTGTGTTTCTGAATCTAGGAGTTAAGGACTACAGTAGAAAGAGCAAATGCTAAACTAAAGTTTTAAATAGAATATGTTTTGTCTTTGGCATTTTTTTTACATCTCTTTTAGTACCTCAGGTTCTCTAGGCTTTCTTAAGCCTCTAAAGTACTTGAACAGTAACATGTACTTATCGCCTTAAACTCTCAAAGATGTTTGCATTCTTTTTTTGTTTGTTTGTTTTTTGTTTTTTTGTTTTGTTTTTTTTTTTTTTGGAGACAGTCTCACTATGTAGTTCAGGCTGGCCTTGAACTTACTCTAGGTTAGCTGCAAACTCTTCCCTCAGCCTCCACAAGTGCTGGGATTGCAGACATGCACCACCATGCCTGGCAAGATGTTCACATTCTTAAGAAAATGTGAATAAATCTGGTGAGAGTATTCTGGCAGTGGACAAGTCCATGAAAACTTTTAGGCTCTGGTTAGATAAAATTTTGTTTTGTAGTTACCAGTCCTTCCTAGAAGTTTGTCCCTAGAGTCATTTTTAGTAAGTGTGATTTTACCTCGCTTTTTTTATTTTTTAAGTTGAGACAGATCTCACTGAGTTGCTAAGTTGCACAGGCTGGGTTTGAACTTGTGATTTCTCTCCCTTGACCCTGCATAGTGCTGGGATTACAGGCTTGTACCACTATACCCAACTACCACTCTGCTTTTGAAGTTTACCTATTTATTGCCCTTCTAGGAGGCAGGCCCTGGTGTAAGAAACAGTAAGGGAAGCCTTAGTTAAGCATCTAAGCCTCCTGACAAATTTGGTGGGTTACACTACCAAAAAGAAACAAGTCTGTAGTTCCTGTAAACAATTCCCCCCTTGGTATAAATGCATTAGCTAAAGATGAAACAAAAAATTCTTCCCTCCCAGGTAATTTCCTCTTTGACCTTATCCTTTGACCTTTTCCTTTTTCTGGCTTACTCTTGAATTGTGTTCAATGCAGAATGCCTGGTTTCGGAAATCCCGCTTCAAAGGAGGGAAAGGCAAAAAGCTGAACATTGGTGGAGGTGGTCTGGGCTATAGGGAGCGGCCTGGCCTAGGCTCTGAGAACACGGTGAGTACAGACTACTGCAATTCTCCTGGGATTGGTTCCATGTCTTAAATGATGGTAGGGCTATTCCGATCTACCTATGAAAGTTCCAGAAAGTTCAAAGCCCTCTTCAGCATTGAGCATGTGTTTAATCTAATTTGAGTCAATGTGTATTGCTGGTTCATAGTGAAACTTAACTATTAGAGAAGCATCTATGTGTACTTGGCTGACTAGGGCTTGCTCAGGAAATTAGTTCAGATTTGCCTTCGTAATAAAGTTACCATCCTTGGATATTCGTAGACAAACCCCTACCTCAGACTTGGTCAGTCATAAACTTTGGAAGAGAAACCCACCAGTCTGTAGAATCCCTCCAACTCTAGTCTGTAGCCTGTTGCTGGGGAAAACTTGGTAGAGTCACTGTATATACTCTAGCTTACACTTTGTCACTAAACTCAGGAGTGATTGCTACAATCTGGGGAAACTGCTCAAAGAGGTGTGAGATGAAATGCTTCTTACAAGCCAAATAACTACAGTGCCACCTCACAATGGCTTCTTAACTACCCATTTTCTTATCTGCCTTTCCTTCCTTTCTTTTTGCCTCCCTCCCTCCCTTCCTTCTTTGCACTGAGTAACTTGCTATGCTGCCCAGGCTGTTGTCTAATTCATGGGCTCAAGCGATCCTCCCACCTCAGCCTTCAAGTACATAGCTAGGGCTGTAGGTATGTGCAACCATGCCAAGCTTGTGTTTTTCTGTGGTGTTTTGTTTGGTTTGGTTTTGCTTTTGTACTGGAGATGGAATGCAAAACTGCTCTACCAGTAAGCTCCATCCGCAGCCCTTTTTGTTTTTGTTTTTGAGAATAAAATATGGCTAAATTGCCCAGATTAGCCTTGAATTTGCAGTCCACATGGCCCAGCCTTCTGACTAACTTGGATTACAGGTGTTCTTTACCATGCCTGGTTCTTGTTTTGTTCTTTGAGACATAGGATCTCCTTGGGTTGTCCAGGCTGATCTCAAGCTCATGAGCTTAAGTGATCCTACCAACTCAGCCTATCAAGTAGCTGGGACTAACACTGTATACCTGCCTGTTTTCTGACATGTTGATTCCTGAGCCATGGAAGAAAGTTGCCAGTTTTCTGTAGTGTTATAGTTAACCTTGCATCTTCAATAAATATTCTTCCCTTGCTACAGTAATGATGATAATGATGGAGATGATGGTGATAGCCAATAATTATTGAACATTTTATATGTGGCAGGCCCATTCCAAGTATTTAAAGCTGTTCATCTTCCATTCAGTGTAAGTACAGATAATAAAACTTAGGCACCTGTAGTTCCATATTGGTAAGCGTCAAAGGAGAGACTGAGATCCTTAGTGATCTTAATTTAGAGGCTAAGCATTTACACAATATACTATACTAGTGGCCTTTTCATGGTTAACATAATTTTTACTTAATTGAATATTTGTGTAACTAATACATGCTGAAATTTGGGCATAATCTGATGGCATTTCCAGGAATAGAATTGTTGGGTGAAGGGCATAGGAATGTTTAAATGATTGTCATCACTGCACCATTTCCCACAAAAGGCAACTTTCTAAAAAAATCCAGATCCCACTGTAGCTCTTACTGCAGAGTTTTTAGTATAATGAACTCCAGTCTTTGGTAGTTGCATTCCCACCTATTTTCTTGTCCTCGTGGATATGTTTTATCTTTTAGGATCGAGGAAATAATAACAATGTGATGAGTAATTATGAGGCCTACAAGCCCTCTACAGGAGCCATGGGAGATCGTCTGACAGCCATGAAAGCAGCTTTCCAGGTTTGAAATAAGTATTTTTAAAAAAAGCTTTCAGTAGTAACTTTCTGAACAGTGTTGGGGCTGTATTCTTCCTGAGATGGTAACTGACCCTATAGACCTCGTGCTGGATTTAGGGGCTTCTCATTGCTTGGATTTCATATACAGACATTACTTGTTTAACAAGTGAGTTCCATTCCTGCAACTAGGTAGTTAATTGGTCACTTAATGAGGAATTGTATATAATAAGCACATTACAATATTCAGAAAGAAATTATCAAATGAAACCCTAACTTTTATGGCATAACTTTTACATCTAGTACTGTATAAGGTATGCTGCACAAAAAAGACATTGAGGCCCTATAAACAAGACACACAGAACTGTACCAAAAAAAAAAAGACAGGTCGTAAGTCCTAACAGCATACCTGCCTTTAAAGAAAAACAGGTAGGTCATTAAACAGGGAATTTCTGTATAAACTTAACAGTAGCTTATCTAGAGAGAGAAGTGTAGAGCTAGGGAAACCCCTCATGCTTGTCATTTGTATCAGCAGCCAGAGCCTGAGACTGCTATACTGTAGTAGGGCCTGTTTCATTCCCTCGCTGCACAACCCTTGGTGTTGCCCACCTATAAGGCATTATTGCTTAAAAAAAATTGCCCTCTTTTTGGCTAAGACTAATTTGATTCTGTTGTCTGTTGTGAACTTTTTGTTGTTGTTGATTTGTTTTATTTCGAAATGTTGTTAGGTTGCCCGTGCTTGTCTCAAGGTAATGAAATCTAGTGATCCTCCCACCTCGACTCCTTGAGTAGCTGGAAATACAGACATCATACCCAGTTTTTTTATAAACTTTGAACCTCTCTTCCAGCCTGCTATTCCATTTAGCTAGTTACCATTTGATTAATTAACTGGCCCTTTATTTGTACATTCTGCCTATATCTAGACTGAGGCTTCCAATTTGGTCCCATAATTTTTTTGTTTTATATTAATAGAACTCACCCTGTGTAGGAGTTAATTTTTAATGTTATTTATATTGCATGTATTATCACATCAATGCCAGTAGTCATACCTTACATAATCAGATTCACTTCTAAATCAAAATATAATTGTAGTCACACTAAAGTGACTAGATAGAAAATAGCTTTATGTCAGTTCAGATTAGGCTTTGTTTTTTGCTTTGCTGGGGATCAAACTAATGGCTTTCTGCATGCTAGGCAAGTGCCATACTATTGAGCTGCAGTTCCAGCCCATTATAGCCAGACTCCAAGTGTTGTTTTCACAATTCTTTAAATTTTTGAATTGTAAATAACGGATTGTAGACCATAAATGTGTTGGACTGTTTCATACATAGAGTGCTTTAATTTAGTCCGCCAGGCAGTAAATTTTGGTACATTAAGGTCCATCTGTATAAAAATCTTTTTTTTTTTTGTTTTATAGCACAAGAACTGAGGGAGCATCACAATGGTCCCACACAGGTCATAGTGCCAAGATAACAGACCTAGTTTCTATATTCTTTATAGAATTGCCAAGCTTATATGTATACTCAAGTTTCTTGAACTTGCTATCCTACCTATTCCTGTTGTCTCTTTGTCTTTCAGTCACAGTACAAGAGTCATTTTGTTGCAGCCAGTTTAAGTAATCAGAAGGCCGGAAGTTCTGCTGCTGGGCCAAGTGGATGGACTAGTGCAGGAAGCTTGAATTCTGTTCCAACTAATTCAGCACAGCAGGGCCATAACAGTCCTGACAGCCCTATCGCCAGTTCTGCCAAGAGCATCCCAGGCTTTGGCAGTGCTGGAAATATCAGCAATGCACCAGTGACATACCCTTCTGTTGGCATCCAAGGAGCCAACAACACAGCTTCAGGGAATAACAGCCGAGAAGGGATTGGGGGTGGCAATGGGAAAAGAGAGAGATATACTGAGAACCGGAGTGGCAGCCGTCACAGTCATGGAGAGAGTGGCATTCGGCATGGCGATAGCCCACGTCATGGAGATAGTGGTCGCCATGGAGACGGATACCGGTACCCAGAAAGCAGCAGCAGTAGCCGCCACACTGATGGCCATCGGCATGGGGAGAACAGGCATGGAGGAAGTGCAGGCCGGCATGGGGAGAGTCGGGGTACAAATGATGGTCGGAATGGAGAAAGCAGGAAAGAAGGTTGTAATCGTGAAAGCAAGATGGACCCCAAGGTGGACAGCAAGGTGGACAACAAGATGGACAGTAAGACAGATAAGACAGCTGATGGTTTTGCTGTCCCGGAGCCACCTAAACGCAAGAAAAGTCGATGGGACAGTTAGAGGGTATGTGCTACAGTGTGAAATCAGTTCTTTAATTTTATTTTTAGAGAGATTTTGGTAACTAGGTGTCTCAGGGCTGGGTTGGGGTCCAAGGTATAAGGACCCCCTGCCCTTAGTGGAGAGCTTGGAGCACAGACATATGCCTTCATACGAATGATTGTTCAGATGCTTTCTTGGGAAGCTGCTTTGGTCCCAGCAAGCAATGTGAGCTGGGAAGCTTGTTGGCTCTGGGTGAGTTGTGAGGGTAAGTGGAAGACACTTGGGGGGAAAAGGGCCTTTGTAGGGCACAAAACTCACGCTAGGTTTATAAGTAGCTTATATTTTTTACTAAAAATGTCACCTTATAAACATCTATGAATCAGATTCTTTTTCTTAGTGCTCTGGCGAGGCAATCCCCCTTTTTAGGAGTTGGCTTTTGCAAACCAAATTTATTGAGCTATTGGGGATATTTGGAAAGCAGTTTGGTGCTTCAAGACATTTGCAGGGAAGGGGATCCCCAATTCTAAATAAGAGTTGAGGCTCAGGTTCTCCAGATTGTGTCCAGCCCTGAGACATAGAAGAGGCAACCTTCCAGACCCAGCTTTTTTGAGATTTTTTTCAGAGCCTGTGATTGAAGGGAAATGATGATTCTGACAGGGGTTCCAGGATTGCATCAGGCCCAAGATACTGGCTAAATTGAAAATTAAAAAACCAACAACAGCTTTTAAAGTGTCTTTATTTGTTTTGTTTTTTTTTTGTAACTTGCCCCAATAGAAGTCTTTTGCTGAAATGATTTTAATGACTTTTGTTCTATCTTGTTTATAAAAGGAAAAGAAATACACAAACTTCAAATTTTGTGACTTTGTGAAGGTTTCTTTAAGATGTGCATTACTCTGCTTGCTCTCTAGTAAATGTTTTACTACTGGGACCCAGATTGTTTGTCATTTCTACCTTAAAATAGTTGGCATATATTATGATTTGGAACAGTGCAGCAAAGATAATATTTTATTCAACTAATAATGATGTAGGATGAGGGGAGATGCAAGAAGCCCATATCCCTACAAATAGGTTACAAAATATCACAATGAACTTTGCCCCTGACTATTTCATCCAGCGCTCAAATGTTCTTAGAAGGGTAACAAACTGTCACGGCACTAACAGAACAGCTCCTTGGTGGAGACCATCCTACAGATGGGAAGATGTCCTTCACATCACTTAGGACCACCTCCCTGGCATCTTGTTAGATAGCTGTGATACAAGCAAGGGCAAGGCTGGTACCAAGGAGGCCAGGGTTAGCTGTACATTTCCCCTGTTAAGTTTTAGTCTTCTCATTTCCGTTTGTGTTTTTTCTTCTGCTCCTTACGTTGCTGTGCTCTCTGATCCTTCTTCATTCTGGAATCCACCACCTTGAAATGACCTCTGACTCCAGCTGGCCGCCGTACCTTGCGGCCCACACCTTTTTTGGCTACAACATAGGTGACTTGGCGTTTCTCCTTGCCAAGCCCAGCCTTCTTATAGAGACTGTAAAAAGAAAGAAAGGTTAGAAGCCTACTTTCTGCTCTTCTTTTCAACTCTTTTGTGTCTTCACCCAATTACCTTCGCAATTGTGCCACCTTTTCTCGTTCTGAGATATCCACTGTGTTCACCACAGCTTCTGCCTTTTTCTTGGTCTGTTCCAGCTTCTTCAACATCTAGGAGAGAACTTCAGTCAGGCAATTTCTTCACCTCTGCCCCACCCACACCTAACCTCAAGATAACTGCCATTTACCCTCCGTTTCTTTCTGGCCTTGGCCTCAGCCACTTTCTTGATGGGACGTGCATTGATTTCCTTCCAGCGTTTGCGATAGTGCTCCACTTCCTTCTTGTCAAGAGGCAATTGCCTTATTCGATGCTGCTTCTCTTCCTGCACAAACCAGTCTGGAAGCTCACTCTCATCTTCATTAAATGCATACCTGGGCAGAGAGGATAGTATGCCAATAACCATTCTGGTTTCCTAAGAAGACAGTCCCACATCTTGACAGCTTCTTGTGATTTTCTGGTTCCCTTACCGGTTGAAAGAGTTATCTATGAGGTCTCTCTTGGCCTTTTTGGAAGAGGCAATAACAGCACCTAAAGCAAGACCTTCAGGGTCCAGAATCCGATGTTTCACTAGGGAAAGGACTAATGTCAAATCCCAATTCTCAACAATGAAATCTGCATCCTCTCATTCCACACAGACAATAGCTCTCACCTGGATCCTCAATAGGTACTATCTCAAACCCATCATCATCTGACTTAGGCCCACGGCTTCGCTTCTTACCACGGGATGGTCCCCTACTATAGAAGAAAGCAAGACTATGAACAAATATTCCATGCTGTCCGTGCCACTCATACCACACTCCACCTCAACCCTGCTTCCTAACTGAACTTAGAGAAGACCCTGTCACTCAGGTCAGTTAAATCAATCAGTATGTTTAAAGCTCCCTATCCTTGGGAACCCCAATTTAAAGAAATGATTCAAATCACTGCTTCCTCTTTACTTTCCCCACCTGCTATACCCACTCACCTCTCTTCATCCTCACTGCTACTGCTCTCACTGTCTGAGCTGTCACTTCCTTCCCTTTCAGGGCCAGTGGTAGCTACTGCACTTGAGGGAGCCTCTTCATTTGGGGCCTCATTCATCTTCTGGGGAAACTTTCTCTCAGTCTTTGAACTGGAAGGTGACAGTGATTTTGGCAGCTCCTCCTCCTTCTGGCGGCTCTTGTACAACAACTGGGCCTGACTGATCTCCAGGGCTTCATCAGCATCATCCTCAATCCAGTTGAAGCCATCCTGTTGTGGGAGAACCTTCAGCTATCCTCCCAGGGAATGGCAGTTTCCCAACAGTCTTAGCCCAGCTTCCTACCTTCGAGAACCATAGGTTGGCTTGTTCTTCCTGCAACACTGCCTTTTCCTCCAGTGGTACTAGCAGTGGATTCTCTTCTTCCTCCTCCTCTCTATTAGCTTCTAGTTGAGCAAATTGCACACTGGAGACACCAAGGAAAGTAGGGAAAGGCTCAATGGCCAAATGCCCAAAGGCCTTGCCCCGCCATATGCATTTCTGGCAATATACACATTAACTCTTTTCAGGAGTTGAACTAAAAGTAGGGACACACCTCTTACAAATCCCTTACCACTTTTGGTCCTTCAGTCTCTGATGTCCCCCAACTCCTGCCAACTCTTCTGGATCCAGGTCACTTTCCAGAGATGAACCACTGTCCTCAGCATCTGACACATAGATGTCATCCCTTGGCAGATCAGATAGAAGCTTGTCTACAGCACTCATGTCCCCTTGTGTTACTTCCTCTAACAACTGAAGTTTAAAAGAAACAGAAATTGAGTACTTAGTAAAAAATATTTGCTATATCCATGTCCTCAGCAATACTAGTAAACAACAGGTAAAATACCTATTTCCTTTTACAGATGTGACCACAGGAAGAGATTGGCCTATCTAAACATCCCATTCTAGACTAGAGAACTTTGTTCTGTCCTGCTCATTGGTTTAAAAATCATTCTTAGGGCCCAGGATACAACTAGCTCAGTGGTAGAAAGCGTGCCTCACATTCAAGAAACACTGGGTCCAATTCTCAGCACCAATACTACCAAAAGAAAAAATCACTTAGAAAGGATACCATCACCTTAGTGTTTTTTGCTTTTTTTTAAAGACAGGGTCTCACTATGCAGTTCTGGCTGGCCTTGAACTCACTTTGTAGCCCAGACTGGTCTCGAACTTGCCATGATCCTGCCTCAGATTCCTGAGTGTTGGAATTACAGATGTGTGCCACCATGCCCAGCCACCTTAGAATTTTGATCACACTGAGAAAAGGAACCCAGACAACATACATCTGACAGAACTGATTCACTTCAACTAAATGTCAGAATGCACAATCTATTTTCTTTTGGTAAACAGCTTTATTAGTCACAAAAACCCTAGCAGTAAGTTGAAAACTGCTAAGTGAGCCAGGCGTGGTAGCTCATACCTGTAATCCCAGCACTCGGGAGGCTGAGACAGGAGGATCGCTGCAAGTTCGAGACCAGCCTGGGCTACAAAGTGAGCTCAAGGCCAGCCTGAACAGCACAGTGAGACCCTGTCTCAAAAAACACCAGGGCTGGGGATTTAGCTCAGTGGCCTAAGTGCCTGCCTGGCAAGCCCAAAGTTGTGAGTTCAATCCCTGGTGCCGCCAAAAAAGAAAAAAACAAAAAAAACCGCTAAGTGATAGCTCAGTCACACAGCCTAAGTGGTGCTGCTGGATCTGAGGGCTGACCTTAGGTCTGTTATGACTGCTATACTGCCTTTCTTGTGTGGCAAAGATGACCTGATCGTGACATTCCCACACAAGAGCTACAGTTCATTTTGCTTGTGATACTGCTTTCATCAAGAAAAGCATGTTCTTTAGTAGCTGATAGAAGCACCACTGACCTAATCCCAAATGCTAACTTGGTCTCAGTAAACTGAAGACTGATGCCCTCCACTGAGGGACACCCTCTTTTCACCTGGTATTCCAGCTACCCTTGCTGCATTTACCATCATCTCAGTGCTCGGTCCTGATGGTCTAGTTCTACAATAATCTGTATCACAATCACAGATCTTCCTGATCTCATCATTACAGGTATGTTTCTTTTTGTCCTTTGAGTCATGGCTCTATTTTTTTTCCCATCGCTCCCTTACCAAGTCACCCAACTGCTTCCTCAACCTGTATCCCCAACCCCGCCTCACCTGGTGACCTCGGATGGTACGCAAGGAAAACATGCCTGTCTCCCCCTCATCCGCGATGGAAACTCCAGGGAGATCCATCTTCAGCTCTATACGTTCCCGCTGCTTCCTCTGCTCTCGTAGCAGCTTCTTCTTCTTCCTGAAGAGATAGGTTGAGAGGATTTGAAAACCTGCCCTACCCTAAAGATTCCTTATCTGTGCCTTTCATTATTCTTTTCCCCCATCTTCACATACAGAGGGACTATGCATTGGGGTTCCCCAAGTTCTCCCCCAGCTCCCCTAACCTCTTTAATTCTGCCACCTCCTGGGCCTTCATCTCTGCCAGGGTCTGATTCAGCTGCTCCTCCTCTTCCTCCTCCTTAGAAGGCTGCCTTGTGGTCTCAGTAGTAGACTCTTCTTCTTCATCACCTTCTTCCTCTCCTGAGCTGAGGCTAACAGTCCAAGATGTTTGGTGGTTTTCCAGATATTTCTTCCCAACACAAAGTTATACCTAACCTCGTTAGTTCCATTCTCACCTGATATCCAGTGCTTTTGCTTGCTCTTTCAGCTTCTTAGCCATATAGCGCCGAAGTTTTGTTCTCCAGTTCAGTAGGGACCTGTCCCAGAAATACCAATCTTATTGTCTCCCATCTGTTTTTTTTGGGGGGGGGGAGTACTGGGAACTGAACTCGGGACATGGGCTTGTCAGGCAGGCATTTATGCTGCTGAACTACATCTCCAGCCTCTTCTGTTTTAAATCTACACTTTTGTTTTTTTGGTGTTTCAAGACAGTCTTTGTATGTAGCCCAAGCTTGCCTTGATGATCCTCCTGCCTCAGCCTCCCAAGTGCTAGGACTATAGGCGTGCATTAGCACACCATATCTAATCTACACTTAAGATTTCAGGCTCCAGCTACATAATAAATCCTAAGGTTCAGGCCCCACCCAAACCTCTAGCACAATAACATACTTATCCCAGAGATCCTTTGTTCAAGGGTTTTTCTCGCCTTTAGAGCTGGCCCCGTCACCCACCCCCACTACATACCTGAGTTCCTTGCGCCCCAGAACTTTGATGTCCTGACAGCATGCCTGTATGTCCTCAGTGGTAGCTGGATGTTGTGCCAACTCTTTGTCATCTATTGAAATCTATTGGAGAGGAAAAGCAAAGGAGATTTTTAGGCTCAGTTTCTGGGGCTCCTTTATATCCTTCCCTCAAGTCTGGGAACTCACCTCGCTGGCCTTGGAGAGGAAGTCAACAGGGTTGGCAGCTCGTAGGAAGTCAGTGACCGAGGTACGGTGATAAAGAGTCAAGTCACCCTCAGCATAGCCTTCAGCCTTAGGGAGAGAAAAATGGTTGGGCAGTTCCTTCTGAGGTTTCTGAAGGACCTACAAGGCCCAACTTCCCCAAACACACCTTTGGCTTCTTCTTAGTTACTAACTCAGTAACAGTCTTAGCCTGAACTTCAACCTCCTTGAAGGCAAACTTGGGATCAAAGAATTTACTGTCGACCTTGTCAGGAGCCAAGAATCCTAAAATGATAAGATATATTTTAAAATATGATTTGGTAATTAGAAAGCGGAGTCAAGACAAGGAAGTGATACCCACCCTGGCAGACTACAAAGATTTCTGCAGATTCATGGCGAGAGGCTTGGGGCTTGGTGGCCTGGACACGGCGGAACAGCTGCTGAAAGATCCACAGCAGAGGCTGATAATCACGGGAACGGAAAACCTTTGTGATGAAGCAGCCACCACGGGCCAAAAAATCACAAGCCAAACGCAGAGCCATCAATGTCAAGTGGGCTGTGGGATAAAGACAGTGAGGATCTCTATGACCTGAGGGCATGCCACTTACATCTCCACCCTCATCAGCTCCACTCCATGCACACCTTGTGAGTAAGCATCATGGACCCAACTAGCCCCAACATTGGGGGCCCCATCATTGAGCACGACATCCACTTTCCAGGTCTTTAGCTCCTTTCTTAGTGCCTACCAAGGAGAGGGATTATGACAACAGAAAACACAAGAATGAGTAAAGAATAGAATCCCAGTCATTTGTCCACCCAGTCATCTATTGAATGCCCAGCACAAACCAAATACTGTGTCGGGTACTGGAAATGAAACAGGAAACAAAGCTAATACATTTCCATCTTCCTGGAACTTAGGGTGTAATAGTTCACTGGAAAGGATTTCACCCCTGACTAAGTAAGGGTAGAGTAGACATTAGGAATGCCATGCACCTTATATTGATGTGCAGACACCTACCCAGAGCATGGTAAAAACTGTACTTAGGAGATCTGGAAGCTGTGGATATTTGTACATAAAAGGATAGGAAGAGAGGAATTCTATTACCTGCCTACAGCGTTCTGTAGTGATGTCCTCCTGAAGAGTCACCACATTGGGGAGAGGCTTGATTGGAACCAAGTCCACTCCTGGAAGAAATCAGGTCAGAGTACTCAAGCAGCAAGGAAAAAAATGCAGGGTAATTAGTACTCATTCTCCCTAAAACACCCAGGAGAGCCGCCAGTTACTCACCCACAATAAGACTGGACACAGGCATAAACTTGGCAGCCACCTGCAGCCTATTAAAGAAACAGATTAAAACACCTGGAACTGTCCCTTTTCTTTCCCTGGCAATGTGATCCCTCATCCTTGATGTCAGAGAGTCTGGCCAAGTGTAGTGGCCAAAAGCATCTGCAATCAAGAAAGGAAATAGCCCACCCAAGGTTTAGAATACACTTCTGCTCTGAAATATAGAGAAATCTGAGGCTAGAATTACTGCACTACTGCACTGGGTTGGGAGGAGAAGACCCAAAATCCGACCCTCCCCGAAAAACACTTTTTTTTGTTGTTGTTGTTTTGGGGATCGAACTCAGGACCTTGCATTTGCCAGGCAAGGTGCTTTGCCGCTGAGCCAAATCCCCAGCCCAGAACACAATTCTAATTCATGCAGGGCCATGAAACTGCCACCAGGAGTAACTGCGCCGAGTATTACACACCATCCTCCTGGCGCAGCACACAAATCCAATAAGGCTCGAGCTTTTTGTAGGAACTGAAAGCGGCGATTGAGCTGGATCAGCTTGAAGGCAGAGCGGGAACGATAACCTGGGAGGCGCGGGAGTAGAGACAAGATAATGACGTTCGCGAAACGCTTTCCTTGTAGGATTTCTCCAGCCTCGTAACTCACTACCCCGTCTGCAGAAATGGAGCCCAACATCTGGAAAGGCACAGGCCAACATCTTTCTCACGTTCGCTCACGGCGCGAAGCCTAACTCACCAGTCTCCTTTGCCAAATGATAAAACTTGTCCCGCCGGCTCTTGCCAACTTTGCCCTTCTTGCCCATGGTAGACTGGGGCAATGTCACTCAATCTAGAGAGAAAACAGAAATTGAGGAGGTCTTTTCCTAAGTACTAGATTCTGCTTCCGTTACCAACTTTCCACAGCAATCACGCTCCAAGCATTCGACCCAGAAGCGTTTTCACTAGAGGAGCACATGGAGGGTACTTCCGCTTCCGCTCGCGCTCCTTACGTCCCTGGCTCCAAGTTTTTCTCCATCTTGAATGTGGCCATAAATGTCCCAAACCTTACAAGTTGAAAGAATGTGACTAGGGATGGAGATTACAATATTTAAATACTGAGTTTCTAGGAAGCAACAATTCGGAGATCTAGTTCTCATTTCCTCCCCAAACTCCTATTAATCTCGAGATTAGCCCCTCCCATCATGCCCCTATTATTTATTATTTTCGCGACACACCCCGCCCATTGACCCGGAACTCTTCTCTCAGTCTTCCGGCCGAAGCCCTGGCTTCTGCGCCTGCGCCCTAAGGTTGCTCGGATGCCGGCGGTCTCTATTGAAAAGGGAATATGGCGCTTGACGGGCCAGAGCAGGTATGGCGGCTGTGGAAGCGGCAGCCGGGCGGAGACCCGGGCTGGCTGCGGATCGGGTGTGACCCGAGATAGACAGCGGGCCAGGACAAGAGGGTCGGGTGGGTAGGGTATGTAAATGGACCGATCCAGACTGGGCCTTGCCTGAAACTGGATTTGCTGTGTCAGCGCCGCCCGCGGTGAGTCAGGGCAGAGCTTGTACTAGCGGAGTGAGAAGAGCCTTACTTAGGAGCCAGAGGTTGAGTGATCGTCTTCCCAACACCTCGGGTCTGAATGGCACTTGCCAGAGTTCCAGGGGTTCCTGTGTACGTGGTCTCTCCATCTCCTAAAAATCTTACGGAGATAGCCGGTGTTTGTAGTTTTTAAAATTTTAATCACGGGAAAATGGAGGTTTCAAAGGAAAGGAGTGAAGGATTAGAACCCAGATATTAAGCATCGGAAGTCCCAGCACGCAGAGCTGCCTGATGTTGAGCCTTATGGTGAAATGCCCTGGAAGTGGCTTAACGCCTTGAGTGTTTAGCCTCTTGTTTAATAACCACACTGTGTCTTCAGATGGAGCTGGAAGAGGGAAAGGCAGGCAGCGGACTCCGCCAATACTATTTGTCCAAGATTGAAGAACTCCAGGTGAGGACTAACTCTAGAGGAATCTAGGAGGGGATGAGGACTGATGGGAGATTTTCTACAAATTCCATTGATCGTGCAGTGAAAGAAGCTATTTTCCTATTTTGTGTTTTGGGGAGGGTTTTTGTTTTTGTTTTTTGAGGCAGGGTCTAGCTATGTAGCCCAGGCTGGCCTCCCTGGCCTATTTTCCTATTTTGTTTCTAGTACTTAGAAAAGTATCTCTGTAAGAAGTAACAAGTAGCCGGGTGTGGTGGCACAGTTTGTAATCCAAGCACGAAAGGCTAAGGCAGGAGGATCACTGTGAGAGTGAAGCCAACCTGGGCTAAGTAAGCTACATATGAGTTCAGAATCAGCATAAACTACTTAGTGAGACCCTGTCTCAAAAAAAAAAAAAAAAACAGATAACAGGTAGTATGAAGTATATGAGTCTAACAATCTCTTGCTACCCTTGAGAACCGGGTGTGGTGGTTGCACACCTGTAATTCCAGCACTGTAGAGGCTGAGGCAGGAGGATCACTGTGAGTTTGAGGTCAGCCTGAACTACATAATGAGGCCCTGTCTCTGAGGGAAAGGAAAAAAAAACTCTTAATCCTTAAACCCATTCCTTTATCAGCAGTATTCACATATTGTTACTTAGTTTCCAAGAGTCAAATTAATTAATTAATTTATTTATTTATTGGTACCAGGGATTGAACTCATGACCTCACACTTGCCAGGCAGGTGCTCATACCACTGAACTAAATCCCTGGCCCCTAGAGTCAAATTTTAATAGAAAAGATCACTAGCCCAGGACTGTAACCTTGTGGGGGAAGTATCAATGCAAGGGTTTCTTTTAAAAGGGGGATATGGGCTCAGGAGATGAGTTTTTTTGTGTGGTTTTTTTGTACTACGGATCAAACTCACGACCTCGTGCTTGACAGGAAGGCGTTTATGCCACTGAGCTAAATCCCCGGCCCTTGTCTTTCTGAAACAGGGTGTCACTATGCAGTTCAGGCTGCCCTTGAGCTCACTTTGTAGCCCAGGCTGGTCTTGAACTTGAAATGATCCTCCTGCCTCAGCCTCCCGAGTGCTGGGATTGCAGGCGTGTGCCACCAGGCCCAGCAAGGAGATGAGATTTATCAGGAAGAGACTGGGACTAGGTGAAATGCAACTTAGGGAGGAACAGCATTGTGGAGACTGAATAAAGGAATTGGGCATCTTGGTGTGTTAGCCTAAACAGCTAAGCCAGAGAAGTAACAATAATAATGATATAATGTGTGAAGACACAAAAATTAAGCTCCAGGTACACTTGTAATTATTATATTTGATTTACATTTATTTATTTTTGCAGTACTTGAAGATCAAACCCAGGGCCTTATGCATGCTAGATTTTTTTTTCTTTTTTCTAGTACTAGGAGTTGAACCCAGGGCCTTACATGTGCTAGGCAAATGCCCTACTATTGAGCTGTATCCCCATTGCTTTACTTCATTTTTAATTGACAGCTGCTGAGCTAGAACTCAAATTTCCTACCCAAAGATCTTTCCACTACAGCATGTTGCCTACATAAGAAAGGCACTGTGCATATCCCAGCTGAACCAGGAGGATCACAGGTTCAGGTCCCACTAGGACAACTTAGCGAGACCGTCTCAAAAAAAGGAAGAAAAAAAATAAAAAAGGGTTAAGGGATATATTTCAGTGCTAAAGCCCTAAATTCAATCCCCAGTACCAACAAAGGAAAGCTACTGCATATGCCAGCTGTAACATTTCCCAAGCAGCCTTTTGTGATGGCTACCCCAGACTCTAAAGAGACTCTTGAAGGACAGGACAGGGTCATTAGGCTCTTGCTAGAGAATCTGAACATGGAGGCACCCCTGCAGCTTACACTTGTCTGGGAAGGTCCTGACCAAGATCCTGCCTCCTATCTGTTGATTCTGAGTAACAAAATTTGTCTCTTGCTTTCCACAGTTGATTGTGAATGATAAGAGCCAAAACCTTCGGAGGCTGCAGGCACAGAGGAATGAGCTAAATGCAAAAGGTGAGAGGGATGAGGTGGGAAGCTGCACGTGGGAAATTTGAAGTCTGGCTATTCCTAATCTCCCAGACCTGCAGCCTCACAGCAGTGTTTCCCTCTAGTCCAGGGTGATGCTTCACACTGTCA
>RJWT010019836.1:0-18265 GCA_004365215.1 Cuniculus paca | reverse complement strand
TTTTTGATACTTCTCCCACCTCCCAGAACCCATTAACAATGAGTACCGAGTTACTACTTAGCAATTTCAAAACTGTTTTGTGTGTGTGTGTGTGTGTGTGTGTGTGGCACCGGGGATTGAACTCACGACCTCGTGCTTGCCAGGCAGGCACTTAGGCCGCTGAGCTAGATCCCCGGCCCTGGTGTTTTTGAGACAGGGTTTCACTATGCCATTCAGGCTGGCCTTGAGCTCACTTTGTAGCCCAGGCTGGTCTGGAACTCACAACGATCCACCTGTCTCAGCCTCCCGAGTGCTGGGATTACAGGCGTGAGCCACCACGCCCGGCCAAAACTGTTAATAAATGTCAAATTTTCTCACCAGACATATAAAAATATGCTTTCACTATAAATAAAGGTGCATGACATTTCATTAATAGTGTTGAATCATTAGAATTGGCTTTTTTTTTTTTGTCTCTTTTTGAGACAGGGTTTCACTATACATTTCAGGTTGGCTTTGACCTCACTTTGTAGCCTAGGCTGACCTCAAACAGAAATCCTCCTGCCTCAGCTTCCTGAGTGCTGGGATTACAGGTGTGTGCCACCACACCCAGCTGACATTTTTGATTTTTATGAAAACAGGTGTTCTCTCCCACTCTCTCTCTTTTTTCTTTTCTTTTTTCTTTACTTTTCTTTTCTTTTCTTTTCTTTTCTTTTCTTTTTTCTTTTCTTTCTTCCTCCTCATTCCTCCTCTTCCCCCTTCTCTCTCTGTCTCTCTGTCTCTCTCTCATTTTGTTACAGTGCTAGGGATTGAACCCAGGGCCTTGTGCATGCTAGGCACTAAGTACTCTACCATTGAGTTATATCAACAGGCCCAATTATCTTTTTTAAAAATGATCATGTACTGGAAGAAACTGAAGTTTCATTGATTTTCTCCAAATGATTTCATTTTGATGCTTCTTCTACATTTTCTTTTTTTAATTTGGCACTGGATATTGAACACTGGGCACCACAGTGTAAACATGAGCTCTACTAAAGAGCTACACTGACTAGAATAATTCCTTATTCTAGTTTTAAGATGTGAGTTTTGAGATTATTGGGACCTTTCTTCTTTTCTAATATAGGCATTTATTGCTGTAAAATTTCCTCTAAGTACTGCTTTTGTGTGTTCCATGAATTTTGACTATTTTGTCTTTACCTTTCATGGAGTTAAAAAAAATCCTACATATTCCCCTTTGATGCTTATCTAGAAGTGTTAGGTTCCAAATATTTGGAGAGTTTTATAAATATCTGTGGTTACTGATTTCTATTTTAATTCCATTTTTGTCAGAGAACACTTTGTATGATTTAAATCCTTTAACTATATTGGCACTTGCTTTATGGCTCAGGATATGAATTACTCTAGAAACAGTTTGTGTCCATGTGAAAGTGAGGTGGTTATGCTATTGGAAATGAAGCTTGTTATTGTCACTTTTTAAAAAAAGCCAATCAGCGTAGGCTGGTTATCATAGCTGTATCTTTGTATTTGATAATACTTTGTCCATCTGCTCAACTATAATTGTGTGTTTACCTAATTCTGTGTGTGGTTCTATTGGTTTTGTTTCAAATATTTTGAAGTTCTGCAACCAGGGACATAAACATTTAGAAGTGACATGTTATCTTAACTGACTCTTTATCATTACAAAGTATTCCTCTGTTCTGTGATAGTATACTTTGTTTAAAAGTTTACTTTGTTTTTAAATATAGCCATCATTGCTCTTTAAAAAAGTGTTATCCTATTTTTGTCTTTTCATTTAAGTAGATTTCTTGTAGGAAGCATATAGATGGCTATTGCTATTTTTATACAATTAGACAATTCCTGACTTTTAGTCAGTTGGAGACTGACTGATTGATTGAGATGGGGTATCATTATGCTGTTCAGGCTCGACTTGAGTTTCTGGGCTCTCAAGTGATCCTCACAGTTCAACGTCCCAAGTTGCTGTTACCATAGGCATATATCACCTCACTCGATTTAATTTGGTATTGAGATCACCTGCATTTAATACCATTTTTATTTTCTATTTTCTATTGTTGTCTATATGTACTTTGTTTCCAATTTCCTTTTATTTCCATGCTTTTTTTTTTTTTTGACCAATGAATATCTGTTTTTTTTTGTTTTTTTTAATTTTTTTTTCAGTACTAGGAATCAAACTTAGGACTCTGCACTTGCCAGGCAGGTGCTTATGTGGCTGAGCTATATCTCCAGTTTCCAAATGAGTATCTTTAGGATTCCACTTTATCTCATTTATTTACTTATCACCAATATCTGTTATTTTAACAGTTGCTCTTGGATTTATAGATTATACTTGTAACTTATCCAAGTATTCCTTTAGTATTATGCTACATATACTGTAAAAATCTTACAATATTTTTGTCATTAATTAAAGGCAATTTAATTATGATACGTTTTGATTCTTTTAGGCAGTGTTAGAACTGGAGGAATTAAAAAGAAATTGTGCTTCATTGATGAGACAAAAAGCTTTTATCTGCTGGAAGGTAAATTATGAGAATTTTTATTCTTAATGGGGTGACAGAAATTATCCTCAGACTGTGTGAGCTCCAGTGTATGTTTCCTCTAGTCTTCTGAAGTGGTGCTTTGCTGGGCCTTAGGTAATTTCCCACATGCTGACTGGTGTTCAGCTGAAGGCTTATAGTACGTTTTATAGATCTCTAGAGCACACTATAAGTCTGTCCCCCGTCTCTATCTCTCTTGTCTCTCTCTCCCTCTCTCCATTACCCTCTCTTTGTCTCTCTTTCTCACTCTTCCTCTGGGGTACCCCAAGCTTCATTATGTCCATTCAAGGAGACAGCTGTATTCCACTTGGAGTTCCCCTTTCTAACTATGTACTAGCTATGAACAGGGATAATTATAGTGCTTGCTTTATTTGTTTCCCATGTCTTAGGGATCAGTGTCCTTAATTGCTTTGCAAATCATTATATGAGTTTATTTGTTTCAGGTGAAGGGGTAAATACCTGCATTTATTGGAGCCTTGTAAAATTCTACGTAAGGAGTATCTAATTAATGCTTAATGAATGAATATCAATTTACTTTCAGAAAATTCAAGTCAATTTATGTAAATCAAAAGGAGCCAAGACTCTCAACCCAACCCCTAGTGTTGGGGATTGAATCCGGGATCTTCTCACTGACCTACATCCACAGGTTTTGTTGTTGTTGTTCTGTTTGTTGAGATAGGGTCTCCCTAACTTGTTTCATCTGGATTTGAACTCACAATTATCCTACCTCACTCTCCCACTGTGTACTCCCAGGGTGTACTCTTGGCTGAAAAATCTATTTTAAATGAGATAAGTAAATAAAGATGAGCCAATATCCATAAATACTTTTAAGTTAAAGAACTCTAGTTGTCTTATCACCAACATCATTTACTAGTCAAGCGTACTTTTACAGATGTTTAACAAATGAAAAAAACACATTGATTTTTTTTAAAGATTTTGTGTTTATGAAGGCTGGCATGAACACCTTCTAAAGAATTCCTAAGCAAATGACCTGTATCACCTAGCACAGTTACATTATTCACATACAAAAAATCCCAAGCCAAGGTGTGATGTTTCTGTGTAAAGGGATGAGCACACAGATGTTATTCTCACACTATACTTTGTCCTGAATTGCTTATTAGATATGAGCTTCACAAACCTTACTTGTATCAATGGTAGAGCTGGAGAGCACTGCACCTTCTGCACGCTGCACAGTGAGAACCACCACAGTGTGGTGGAACTCGTGGCCTTTTCCAAGGCCCCAACTCTTGCAGCCTGGAGATTTCGCTGTGTGTGTGTGGGGGGGCTGGTTTGATGATCCACTGGGTGTCAGGATTACTTCAGGTGGCTTTATGGAACAGATCAATAGTAATAAGCTCAAAGAATCTGTATGTGGAATCTTCACCAAATCAGTAAGAACTCAGGATTTTCTAAGCCCCACAGTGGCATCTAGCTAGCTCTTCAGCTACAGCCTGAAGGCTTCCAATGAACTTCCGCTGGCTAACACCACGCTGCACAGGCTTCCCTTAAGTTGCATCCTTGGGAACAGGGTGTTTGCAGGCAACATAGTGCACATGGATACGGTACATGGCATAAGCTTGCATGGCCTGGTACCCCAGTCTACATACTTTATCCAGCCAGGTGGGGTGGGAAGCTCTACAGAGTGCTGGTGGGATTGCCGGCAGCAGACTCTCAGATGAAAGAAAGTGCATCACATCTGACTGCTGCCCCCAGCTCCTGGATATACAGCGTGCACCCATCTTGGCTCATCTGATGGCTGGTGATAGAAAGGAAGAATTTTGCTATATTTTTTAAAAACCTTTAACCTTACAATGATCTGCATTTTGTTTCAAGTAAAATAGTCTGTTTTTATTTATGTATTTTTTGTGTGTGGTGCTGTAGGTCAAACCCGGTGCAGCGTGCATGCTGGACAAGTGCTCCACCACTGAGCTATATCCCCAGCCCAAGTGAAATACTTTAAAACTCATTTAAAAGTAGGCTTTTTAGCATTTTATAGGCAAAATAACACATGGCACTGTTTGCACATAGGAACAAAGCAGATATTAGATATACGTTGATAAAACGTATTTTGTGATGATGTGGTATTAATAGTTATCATGAAATATATTCCAATTTTAAATCATGTGTTGGCTCAGGGCTCAGTGGGAATACCTGTATATTGCATCTCAAAAGACATGATTTTGGGTGATTAGGTTAGGAACAGAATTCCACCTAATCTTAGCAGAGAGGACTGTATTTACCCACACTTGTATCTTGAGAAGTGACCATTAGGTAACTATGCAAAATGGCCAGAAATCAGTATATGCTACTCTAAAACTTGAGCATCCTACATTACTCTCAGACATAATTGAAATGAACATAAGCCATCCCACAACTGTACTATATTGTAATTGTAATATAAGGTTTAAGCAGTTATATTTACAATGACTATAAGCCCTCAGAAGTTAATGAACTGAGACTGACCTTGATCATTGACTCGGATCCTGCAGCACAGGGCAGTACCTGCTCCCTCTCCCACATTTGCCAACCTCTGCTACAATGGTAATCAATTTGCTGTCTTGATCTCTCAAGCATATCATACATTTTTTTGATCTACCATTAAGCCTCAAACTTGCGGCCTAATTAAATTACTGGAGAAAAAACACTGGAATTTTGGACTTTGGCAGGAGGGAAAATTAGAGATAAATATTTGAAAAGAGCGAGAAAATTAAGACTTAATCGCTCCACATTCAAAGTCACTGTTAAGAAGAAATTAACTTCCATTTGAATGAATTTTTTGTATAAATGCAACCCGTCCTGCAGCACAGTAGTTAAATGCCAAATACAAAATGTAGGAGAAAGGAGAAACAGAAAAAGCTCCACAAACAAGACAGGTCCCTATGATTGGTGTAAACAGATATAAAAAGTGGGTGTCAAAGAGTCATCAAAAAGATCTTCCAGCAAGAGGGAAAAATAGAGGACAAAGGGCAGAAAAAAGTCTTGAGTTCATGAAATGCAAAAGAGAATGACAGAAAGAGACAAGGGAAAGAAAGAAAGAAAGAAAGAAAGAAAGAAAGAAAGAAAGAAAGAAAGAAAGAAAGAAAGAAAGAAAGAAAAGGAAAAGAAAAGAAAAGAAAAGAAAAGAAAAGAAAAGAAAAGAAAAGAAAAGAAAAGAAAAGAAGAGAGAAAGAGAGAAAAGCCAGGCCTGACCTAGCAAATGAAATAAGCTAATATTGAATTTTTTCAGTTGGCATAAATTTTGTTTCTAAAGAGTGATAAAATCAGCTGGGCGTGGTGGCACACGCCTGTAATCCCAGCACTTGGGAAGCTGAGGTAGGAGGATTGTTGTGAGTTCGAGACCAGCCTGGGTGACAAAGTGAGCTCAAGGCCAGCCTGAACTGCATAGTGAGACCCTGTCTCAAAAAGAAAAAAAGAAAAAAAAAAGTGATAAAATCCAATGGAGAAATTAAATTATTCCTATCATAAAGAAGGTAGGCAGTACCATAATATATCAAAGAGGATGAAAACTCAACATATAGCCACAGCAAATATTTAAAAGACTATAGCAGCAAGGAAAGTGTACAGGTGTCTATGATGGTAAGAGATAGACAAGGAAGGCTAGGGATATATAGCTCAGTGGCACAAGCGCCTTCCTGGCAAACACAAGGTTCTGAGTTCAATTCCCGACACACACACACACACACACACACACACACACACACACAAAGAAACAGACATGAAGAACAAAGATGAGACTAGAAAGAGTAAAGGAAAAACTAAGCACTAATCATGAAAGCATCAACAAATACAAAATAAATCACAAAACTTCCCTTTGCAAGGAATGTCCTTCTAAACACTGCCCCTATGCAAATGTATTTCCTACAAGAAGTCCTAATCCTCGTAACTGGGGTTCTCTCCACCATCTCTGGGCTCTCACAGTATATTTATATAAGACTCCTCTCTGGCATTTGCTGAATTTTGCCTTGCAGTCCCTATACAACTATAAACTATAAACTACAAACTGGTTGAGTGAGGAAACTGTCTTTATAGTACTGCACCTGGGACCTGCTGTCCAGGGCATAGCAGGAGTCTGCATGGATATCTTATAGATACCATGTCAGAAGCTTGAAAATACTGATGGTGAGATTTCTTTTAACTCTCAAAGATCCAAGTGTTTACAGGTCAGATGGAGGTAACAGCTCAGGCAACAGACTGATAGTCAAAAGCATCTAAATTTGAATTTTAGATCTGGCAAAATCTTGGTATATCTTTATGTTTGCATGTTAGTTTTCTGAGCATTACCTTCTCTTAAGGTACCCTCCTCCCAAAAAAAGAAAAAAATCGTAACCCTGTTGGAGTCCTTTTTGGAGAGGGTACTTGGGGAATGAACCCAGGGCTTTCACGCTGTACTATATCCCCAGCCCATCTTAAATGTTTAAATTTTTCCACCCTTAGTTTCCTTTGTTTGTCAAGAAGCTCAAGTAGCAACTACTTACTTTAGCTGTAATCACCACCATCCTAAGAATTATGAAGTGTAATACGGTGGAAAAACAGGATTTGGATTTACAAACCTCAGTTTGATGCCCAGCTCTATCATTTAGTCACCATGCTAAAATCACTTAACATCTCGAAGCCTCAGCTTCCTCACTATAAAATATAACATTCCTGACTCTTTGAGTTCTTTCACCTTGAGGTGATGTTAAATGAGTTCCTATAACTTACAACATGTTGGAATAATATTGTTTTTAAATCATCAAACACCCTCACCTTGTAGGACACTACTGAAAGTATGTGTGGCTGAGCTAAATACTGATGGGCACCTGGTTATTTGGTGGAGAGGATCTGGTTGTTTAGAAGATTTGCTCTGACTCATTTGGATCCCAAGGCTCCCTTTTCTTTGGGAGGAAAGTGTCCCAAAGTATACTCGGTCCTACCAGAGCTTACTCTGAAGCACAGCAAATGAGTGAAGAAACTATTGGGTGCATAAAGGGGTAAGGAGTGATAATCTAAGGGCAGAAACTTACTGCATGTATTCTCTCAGGCAAGGTAGCCCAGCATTTTGCTTCTTCAATAGACACCAGCATGGACAGCCAACTAGAGATCATCACCTCACAATCTGAATGCCCACTGTGCAGAGATCTGGTTCTCAACTTTCCCAGAATAGACAAGAAAACTGCTCTAACTAGCAGAAAATAGCTTGGGTTGACAGAAAATTTTTATTTCACTTTTCTTTTATTTTTTTTCCCACTTTTCTTTTAATGAGATACTGGGGACTGAAACCAGGGCATCACACATGGGTAAGCAAGTGTTTGACCACTGAATTATAACCTCAGCTCCTTAATGATTCTCATTTTCTGAAAGGGTCTCACTAAGTTGCCCACACTGGCCTTGAAATTGCAATCTTTCTGCTTCAGCCTCCCCAATGGCTGGGATTACAAGTGTATGCCACTGCACCAAGCCCAAAACATTTTTTATTAATGAAGAGGTACCTTACCTATCACATGTGGGTACTACCCTTGAAGGAACTAGAAAATTATGAATTGTGCTTAATCTAAACTTACACTGAACATTACTCAGTATTTCTTTAATGAGTTATAAGACACTTTGACATGATGTCACTGTTTTAAAATCCCCAATATACATGTTTTCATGGTACTTTTATTGTCTTCTATTAAGAGTTTTATATATTTTCCAATATGTAGGTCCCTCTCTCCATCTCCTTGAAAAAGTTATTATCACTGATTTCACTGCCTAACAATAAGGCTTATTTGAAATTTTTGGTTTGCTTGTTCTCTGACTCCTGGATAAATGGAATATTACCATTTCTTTACCTACATTCCAGAAAGGACCTCTAATCTAAGTTAAGACTCCGGACAGCTCTGCATTGGAAACACATGCTGTAGTTGTACCTTTAAACCTAAAAAAGCAACATTTGCTCTGGTAAATCTATTCTAGTTGCTACTATGTTACACAAGAAGTGTCCCAAAACTTGTTAAATGAATGTAAAAAAAATGTTGCCTTGATCTTTCCCAAAGTATGACTAAACTTAGGGAATTATATACAAAATTTGAAGGAAGTATGTATGCATGCATATAATTTTTAAGGAAAAAAGTCTAACATCTCATTGGTTCCCTTGAATGTCCCAAATACTAAGAAAAGGCAGAAACATTAAGAATGTAAACAATACCCTCTTGTTTCTCATATTCCATTAGGAGTGGTTCCTCAGGTTCCAGCCTTGGCAAGAGATCTTGCTCCTCCCCAAGGAGGACACTGTGACATGGAGTCAGTTTCAGAGAGAGAAATATATCCCTGAGCTGGTTTACTTATTATTTGTGTTCCCAACAACAAAAAAGCTGAAAACTGCAAAAATGCTATCGGAGAAGTCTGCTAAAATAAATGCAGAGTCCAAAAAACTCAGTGAACCATGCCAATAAGATTTATGTCTGGGATCATCCTGGCCTTGTTGCTGTACAACAGACTGTAGTGTGGAACTTCTAACAGGCTATCGCCAAATAAAAGACAGCATATGTATGCCCTTTTTCTATTATCTATGAGAAAATTCCTTCTGTGGAGGTAAAATCATCTGAAATACACACTTATCAGGAATAAAAAGAAACCTGCCTGGCAAGAACATTTCTATAAGACTATTTGTGAGCTTTCCCTCTCCTGAGAAATGATTCCCTACCTACCTCTATCCCACAGTGAATCAGAATGTTGATGAGTTTCCCCTTCCTACAGGAACCATACATACTCCTGTAAAATCCAGGGCTCCACAGGCATTTCAATCACTGTCTGTTTAACTTACCCAAGATATTTTACAATACCAGTTCTTCAATTTTTACCTAACCAAACCAAACAAACAAACAAAAACCAGAACAGGACAAGAATGTGTACTACATATTTAGGGTAGTAAAACCACTCACATACAGTTCAAACTTTACATTCTATCAACCAAATCTATAGCCAGTCTATACATGTGTATCTGCTCTCCATTATGCTGACTATGGAACACAAATTTAGGATTTCTTAGTAGAAAGAATAAATTTAGTTACGGCATTAAATGTGTGCTTTTCTCCCGCTGAGAGAGTAATGTAATTTAATTGTGTCCATCATAGCAGATCACTGCTATTCTTCTTTGTCTAGCAATTATGTTTGTAAAGGCCAGAAAAGGCAGTACTGATAGTTTTCAAGCACAAGCTACTAGTTAAGTATCAGCTGAGAAGGATGAGTTCAACCAACCAGACAGGCGCTCAAGCACCACGAACCACGTTTCTGGAGGCTGATGCCTGTGTTGGGGGTGCAGGGTAGGGGTGACAGACAACCCTCAACCAGCAATCACTCTTGCCCTCTGCGGACATCTCCTTTTCCAGATAGATTCCACAGCTGCTGTTGGATTGTCTAAAATGAGGATATCGTCTACCTTTTCATTCAGAAAGTGTATACTGAGACAAAATGAAAGAAAAAAAAGACATTGATATAATCACTGATCAATCAAATAATGCATAAGCCCACAGGCACATTTTGTGCCACTGCTTCTGTCTTTTAAAGAAAAAACTGAAAAACACTATGCTCTATGGTAATGAAATAAGAACAACTGCTTTAAATTAAATGCAACAAGTGGACTTTGTAACATGATCAAAATCCACCCCAGGTCTTTTCTAAACTCCAAATGCAACTATAATTCCTCTTGAACAATATTTGATAAGAAATGTTTAACACTTTTGATATATTTCCTGTAATTATACATTTATAACAAAATGTGGATTTCCTTGACAGCCAAACCAAAATGTTTCAGAGTGCTCTTAGACTGCAACTCTTTCTGCTGAAATATGGTATACTAAAAATGAAATAACTTTTCCATTTTAATGTGGTTATGAGCTTCCTGCTAGGGAGCAACCTAATTGAGACTTTTGATGTTAACTTTTTAAAGACTTGCTATCCTTCATCATCTGTAGAGTATTTTAACTACAGATTTCTTGCAGTCTTTTCAAAGTTGACAGAGGGAAGGGGGGATGAGGTAGGAAAAGGAAGGACACTTTATCAAAGTCAGTGGAAATACAAGGTATTAATTATGCTAAATGAAGAAATATGGGCATTTGGTTACGTCTGTGGGTCAGAAATACTCTAATTTGTCACTGCCGGCCAGCTGCGCTTCCCTGTCACCCCCACCCTCTGTTTCGATCAGCTGCAGGAACATATCAAAGCTCCAAATCAAGGAAAGCAGCCACCAGTAAGATCTTCGCCCCCAGAACCCCCTCCATGGTCACACTTTTACCTAGAGTGATCACACTGTTATCTACTGCAATCAGTAATAAGGCCATGCCCTTTTTTATAGTTTGGAGGCATAGTCAGTAGAAACACTGGTAAGCCCTCAGCCCACAGCACACTTCAAAAAGGGGTGGGCTAGTAAATGGAAAAGAAAACTTTAGGGATATTTGGAAAACAAAACAGTGTTCTCAGTTGCTCCCAGTCAAAGCAGAGTTAGAGCACACAGACACAGCTGACTTTTAAGCTTTGCGAAGTATGCCAAGCATGCTACGTAGGAACACGGTGACAGGAAGGAAACACACGTATCTGCCATGATGCCCAAACAAGTTTTATTAAAGCAATGTGTGGAGACTGAACATTAACCCCTGGGGAAGCCAACAGCAACGGCTGACATGGGACACATTCAGTGTACAGCCAGTGCGGGGATTTTTACAAGGTCACACAGAAATTTTTAAAAATCTACTCACGATATTTTTTAAGTGTTTTTCTGATGGAGAAATCAGATAATATGTTAAGAAGTCAGATCACTACAGCATGCAAGAATTTCACAAAAATATAACCACTCAGTTTTAGATGATAAAAAGGCAACATTTTAGTGAATGGTATGTCCCTGCACTTAATTGAAATCTTTTGATCTAGTAGCACACACAATTTTCGATGAATGTGTTTATAGATGATTCTATTTTCAAATTTTATTTTTGTTTAAGTCAAAGATAACTACCACATATTTTCCTCTACTTCAACTGCTGCAATTCTTACGGGATTAATGTAACTTAGGGGCAAACCAAATATAATACGCAGGTAAACAGGATTCATCTGTTCTAGGACTGAGTTTGAGACTTCTCAGCGGCAATTTTTTTCAACAGAAATTATTCAGAATGAAGCACAAATAAACCAGAGCTATCTTGTACATGACATTACATTTTATATAGAAAGGAACATCTTTTAGGCAAAAATAAAACAAAACATGAAGAACACACCAGCCAACTGAAAAGACAAAGGGCTTCCCCCACAGGCCTCTGAAAAGAAGCAGGATGAAGGGCTTTGCCTGACTGCTGAGGCATTCCAACCTCATCAAACGTTTGCACAACAATTTAATTCTCCCACTACTCAAGGATGTTAAAAATGCACAAGAATTCTGTGCATGTAGTGCCGAATTGCTCACAGTTTTTATATTCTTAACAATTCAATTAAAACACACACATAATAAGTTTTAAGTCATAATTAAAGAATTTCAAAACATGTTCACCTGAAATTGTCTCATAATTTTACTCCTCATTTTACATACTATTTCTTATGCGGGAAAATGTATATTTTAACTTTTGTTGACAGGTAATTTTTGTTAGAGGTAACACCAACTTGCACAAGGAATTTAAAACTAAACCAAACAGAATCTCCTAAAACTAATACTTGGGTATACTTTCTCTGCTATCAAACCATAGCAACATTTAATTTTGAAAATAAGCAGAGGTAAACATATTGATTTTCTGTTCCTATGTGTAATTCTTATTGAGTAATCAAAAGCTAAAAAATAATTCCTCACTGAGACAGTAAAGACTATAACTCTATTCTTAGGCTTTAAGAGGTAAAATTTATGAATATATATGAATTCATAAGTTCGGCTTGAAATTAGAAAAATCATGGTTACAAATATTTTCATTTTTTTAATGCTAAATCCTGTCAGGAAAATATACAAGCTGATATAATTTCCCTTTATATACACACAAGAAAATAGATATGTGCCTGACAAAAAAACATGCGAACTTCGTATCAAATTGCTAAGCTTTTAGCACTTTTGTTATTGGCTAGCACTTGCATTTTAGGTTGTATTTAAAAAATGTTTAAGACCCTCATTTTAAACAAATGTAGTCAGACTAGCCTGGCTTTTCCTCTGGTATCTAAACAGAATTTCTTCATTAGAGTTGCCTTACTGCTTCAGATACTATCCCTCTCCCTCTTTAAACAAATATCAGTATCAGTTAACTGGCTCTTTGTGCAACTTGAATTTTATTGTTAAGGCATAAGAGTTGAAATTATTTAAAAGTCTGGATGAAGATAGCCTGATATTTGATACAACATTAATGTAACCTGTCTAATCTCAAAGATTCACTACCAAAATTCCTAACAATTATAATAGTTACATGAATTCAGTAAAACACTTCTGAAAAGGGTACCAGCCATGTTAAGTCTAATTTGATTTTAAGAATGACTCAGAGATTTACGTTAACTACATTAAAACAGTCATTGGTGGGTTAAAGTAAAAAACAAATACCAACCACAAAATGTCATGCACATATTCTATCACTCTAAAACATGACTAAAACACTTAAGAAAAATTTGGCGTAAAGGTACAAGCAATAACATCACAAGACATTTGATGGGTCATGTAAAGAATAAGAAATTATCTCCCAGATGTTTGCAAGACAAAAAGATAAATCTTTTGTAAAAAAATAAGCCAGAGTATAAACAAAATATTCAGGACTAAATAAAACTTTAGGCGATTAAAAGTGACTAGCATTTTACAATATTAATGCTAATGGTTCATCAGAGTCTTATTTGCATGTTTAACAGCTCCCATTAAAAATGAAAAAAAAAAAAGAATTGCATGCAGGAAGGAGAAGCAAATGGAAAACTAAAGTCATACATGGTAAAGAATAGGGAGATAGAAGATACAACAATTCAGTCAGAAATATACAAGAGTGTTCCAGTGTTGGGTAAGGAAATAAGGTAGTTAAAGAAAAGTTGCAATCGAAAGAGAAAACACTTTTAGGAAATGGCAAAATTAAAACAGAAGTAGATATGTAAAATAGATGAATGAAGACAAGGTCTTCCTGCACCAAGGGAGTTGTTTAGGAGAAACAGTGTCCGTTTGTGGCCAGCGATAATACTTTCCATTCAATAGAGTTTGCAGCTTGCTGATTCATATGATTGCAGGCTGGCGCCCTGCTGGCGAGCCTCTCCACTGAAATTAAATCCACTCTCTTCAGTTATAAATTATAATGCTCTATAAACAACACTCCCATTGGGAATGGGGGGAGAGAGAGAGAGAGAGAGAGAGAGAGGAAGAGGAGAGGGAAGAGTGCAAAAAAGAGGGAGGGAGGGAGAGAGAAAAAGAGCCGGAGAGGGAGAGCGTTTCTGCATAGTCCACTCACTGTTTAATGTTCTGCTCTTCTGCACCAAGCAAGGGGAGTAAGTCCTGCAAAGATAGCACTCCTGCTGTAATTCATACACTGTTTGATGTAGAGCCCAGAAAAGAAAGTGGGATAGTAATGTGAGGCTAAGAGGAAAAGCACTTAGAAATCAATGAGTATGCAAGAAGAAGAATAGAGAGAATAGATTTCATACATGGATTTTTCAAATATATTATTGAATATATCTTTGGAGTCTCCAGGGAGAATCAAAATGAAATAAAGTTCTTGAATTCTACTTGGATAAATTAGATCTACACATTGTACATCTTTGATGGCCAAATCAATCAGAGATATTCCCCTTAAGAAGCCCTGGTAAAACAAAGAAACAGGAAAGCAAAGTTAAAAATAACCATTCCCAAATGGCCTCAGATAGCGAGTCCAAAGCAAAGAGAAAGTTCACAGTATCCGCAGATGAACACATTTGTCATTTTTTATGAACACCTATTTTAAAATTCAATGCTAAATTTATAGGAGTGATGTCTCGGTTGTTTAAATGCTGTAGAATTTCTTTTTAAAGAAGGTGGTCTTAGGAGTTATTTTATGCTCCCGACACAAGGTAGAAACAATTATTATTACATGCCAATTAGTATCCCAAGGACTTGCATCCACAGGTTATTCATCAACTACAACAGGACATAGTTCCACATTTAAAAGAGTCTCTGAAACTTCTTACCAAATGATGATCCTGAAAACAAAAATAAAAGGGGAGGCAGGGGCAGGGGCTGGGGAAACAGTGAGAGAGAAAAACAACCTGTTCAAATTCAGGTGTGAGTATAGTTTAGGGAAGGTTAAGTATAAACGCCAAACAAAATGCAAGGTGCCATTCCAGGCAGGGAAGTCAGGAAAAAGAACCCTCTGCAAACCACACACTTTGATTTCTCTATCTGATCCTAAGCTTTCCCACAAAGAAACAAGATAAAAGAAATGTCACCTTTCTCCTGAAGTCACAGAACGAAGAAGGAATGGAAAGGTGACTGAGATTCCAGGTTTAGACTGGAAGTAATTTTACCAGGCTAAATTCCAAACCCTGAAAAAGAAGACTTTAAAATTAATACATTGACCCAAACCTTAATCAGAGAATTAGGCTTAGTAACAACTCAGATTTTACTCCCCCCGCCCCACCTTAATGTGTCTGGCTGGCTGTCTCTCTGCTTTTGGTTGTGGTGCATACCAAGTAAATTATTTGCTGATAGGTAAATCTCAGCAAATGCTTTTCTTCCTTTGAATGCCTGGTGAGCTTGTTGGGAAAAGTCATTTAAGTCACTTAAAACAATCCCATGAAAAGTAAAACTCAATTCTGAAATAAGAGTATAACTTAGAGCTTAAAAATAAATTAAATAAAGGAAACATTAAAAGATAAATGGAGCAGGATGCTCTGCGGCTGAGGTAATCTGAGTGGAGAGGGAAGAAGGAGGGTTACGTTAATAAATGATTAAAAGGCCTTAACAAGGGCCTATCAGGTTGACCAGGAAAGCATTCCTCTTCTCTGCTCCTCCCTGAGACCACCTTTTTTACATTTGTTCTCAATGCAGATCAATATGGTTTTCATTTGCTGATTTCCATAATGCCATATGTGATCTGCCAAGCCTGACATAATGAAGCTAGAAAGAGCTGAAGTCATTTGAACATTCTCGCTTGCATGACTGTCGCCAGTTCGCCAAATGCCTGTTATCTGAGAGCCAGTATCTTTCTCTTGCTTATTGACAAATACCAGAGAGGTTTACTCCTAGACAGATGTCAAAATTTGGTCTTGGGTGGTAAATTTAAGTCAAGATTCAAACTAAAAAGTACCCTTCTTCTGTAGCCCCCCCATCACTCTAATTTGTAATTTAAGCTTGGTTAAATAACAAAATTTAAGGGTGACCGTCCATTTTTGAACACAAATGCTCTCCTTTGTTGATACAGCAATAAATCACAAAGAATAAAGCACAAATACTTTATGATGGTATCAAAGCTGCAGGACATTTTATACCCCTGATACAAGTTTTTCCATAATATATCATTTTAGTTAGACCACTATTATTTGTCTCTGATAACTTCCATGAAAATTCACATCACACTTCACATTTATTAATTTTTTTACTCTTTGCTAGAATTTCTTTAATACCTGCCATGGCATGGAGAAATCCACACACATATGAAAACTTCTGAAATCTTTTTTTTTTTTCATTATGCAGTAAAATGCGTTTGCTGAGTTCACCTCATGTAAGATTCTTCCATGATGCTCAAAATGGATCATTAAAAATTCACTATTGTTTAGTGATCACCTTTGCATACTGAAAAGAATTTCAAGAAAAAGTGCATAAGAGGAATGAATACATTTCTGAAATGATTTCCTTTATCATTTGCAAGCCAAAACCAAAAAACAACAAAAACAGGTGCACTGAATCAAAAGGATTCTTCAAAGTTTGCTTTCTCTTCTTTTCTTTTCTTTTCTTTCTTCCTTGTTTTTTGTTTTCCTGTTGAGACAGAGTCTCACTAAATTGCTCAGTTGCCCAGGTGGGCTGGTCTTAAACTTGAGCTCCTTCTGCCTCAGCCTTCCTGAGTACTCACCTTAGAGGCATATATGCTACCACTCCCAGTTTCAACTTTGTTTCTAAAGAATAAAAATGTACTTAATGCCAGTGCTTTGATTAGACACATTTAATAAATATTCTATTGATATAATGAAGTCATATTTTACATCTCAAGAACATAAAAGCCTGTGGTGGCAGTTTTGTTGTAGAACTATGAAAAACAAATTACAGAAATTTGCCCCCAAAATCTCCCAGTGTTCTCTCCAAAAGGCAAACGTGTCATGGTGGGATCAGCACACAAAAAAGCTAATCTCCAGATATAGCACTTGCTCAAACTCTCAGATCTCAATCTTTGCACAATTTTTTTTCTTCCCTCCCCTTGCTTCCATTTCTTCTTCCCTTCTTCCACCCTCTCTCCTTCCAACTAAGGGCATGCTGGTTCAAAACAAAACAAAGAAAACAAAACAAAACTGTAGGAAGGCAGTGTAACAAACATCCAAAGAAAGGTCTTGCAAGAGAGCAGAGTGGCACGAGGGAGATGAGCATCGTGTGAACTCACTCGAGCCTTGCCTCCCCTCTCCAAGTGAATGGACAGTTGTTTCACCAACAATGAAAGGAGACTAAGACAATGGGACATTTAAGCAGGCTGCTTTCAGAACACATATCGTCCAGTTTTGTAGTTTGTTGTTTAATTCTTTCAGAAAATAGTAGCAGATTCTACTCCCCAAAATGGGAAAGTAAAAAGTTCATATATCACCATATCACTAAAAACTCTGGTTATGAGTTCTGATATAGAAATTGATAATGAGGTCAAAGTGTAGCAAAACAAAAAATGCGGTGGGGTAACACAAAGATTCTAAAGGCATAAAGTGCAGAGAATGTGTTTTGGGGACCTTTCTCTGGGGCTCAGATGTTTGGATTATGGTAAACCAACAAGCTAAATTAAGAAAACTTGAGACACTACATTATGTTGGGGTTTGGTGAGGCTGGAGAAACTATGCAGATAGCATCTTTAATTAAACACATTGATTCATGTCTTTCCCTCTGACATTCATAGCAAAAACAATTAGTAAAATAGTAAGAAAACAGAAAAGGTAATCTTGCCAGATATGAACCAGGAAGTAGGCAGGAGAGACATTATCAGTCTGGTGGAACTAGTGGCAGACTACCCTAGAGGAGACTTGGTAGTAACATTTCTGCTTTACTTGACCCATAATTACCACATTGAAAGACAAGTCAGACTAAAACTGTCCCACATCATCACATTATGGTAACAACAGGTTAGTTCAAATAGTTGAAAAGACTATCATAAAACGTGGTATTGCAATCAGAACAGACTTCTAAAGTGAGGTAAAGAGGGGACAGGCAGGAAGAGTCCACTTCTTTGCAGAGGTTACCTGAAGACAAAAGAGTTCCAGTGCAACTGACAGGCATGAGAGAAAATGATGAAAGTTCTTTTGAGCTCTAATAAACTCTGAAGGACAAGAAAAATTGTGTTAATATAGGGTGGTAGAAAGCACGTTTCACATGAAGTAGGAAAGGTATTATCTCCTGTGAAGTCCAGGCAGTACAAAAATAACAACTCAACCCTAAGTGTTTCCCTTACAGAATAAAGTAAAACCTTTGGGAGGCCATAGTTCCACTGGAACGTTGACCCCACTGGAATGAACCTATCATTCACTGCTTTTCAGAAATGAAGAAAGAAAGTAACAAGGGATCCACAGCACTGGGAGACTGGTTTTCTTTTCTTCTTTTTTTTCCTCTGGAAGATAACATCAAGAGT
>RJWT010019835.1:0-18220 GCA_004365215.1 Cuniculus paca | reverse complement strand
CTGGTAATTTTAAAAAATTCACCTAGCAGAATCTTCATTTTATTCCCTCTACATCAACGGATGTTAATTTTATTCGAAGAGAAAACACGCTCGACTAAAGTATTGTGTTTCCCAACCTGCCAGGCAGATGATCGCGACAAATCAGTAAGCCTGCTTACTAAGCTGGGTGTTCAGGAGGTTCCTTAAGGGACCTCAGATGGGTATTGCTCTCTCTTGCCCTCTCCTCACTTCCTGTTTCCAGGAACAACAGAGATGGAAGGCTGGAAAGCCAGCAGCTATCCAGAATCACAACAACCCTGTGTGTGAAAATTATGTAATAATCCTGGAGGAGGAAAGTAAAGATTTTGGATCTGTTGATTACAAGACTTGTCACACCAATGCTTGATGAATACCTGACTTCATGTACCTAGAAAAAAAATAAAACACTCGTTAGTCTAATCCACTGAGACATCACTGACGCAAAAAGAGGAGTTTCATTTCCCTTCACAGAGTGCAATTCCAACAAGGTTAGCACTCTTTAGTCTTGAATTCAGTCATTAAGAAAACATTTGTTGTTCACCAGACATTTGTCATAGAGCAGATATTTTGTTCCATATCAATAACACAAAAACAAATGAGAAATGGTCCTTGCCTCCCAGGGAAGGGAAACGCAGTGGGAAAAATAAACAGGAAAAAGCAATTAGTAGAATGCAACTGTGGAAGGAGGTACCCTCAGGTGGTAGATATTGGAAGAGCATCCACAGAAACTCCTCAGAGGAAATGACACTTGAAGTGAGTTCTGAAGGCATCCAGAGTTATGCTAGAAAAGGAGGGAACATAGAGATATGGGACCAAAAATTGGACTGAGGACAAACTATGAAATGCTTGTTATGTTGTGTCTGGGAAATTAGGGTTCTATCTCAGAGTGCTTAGAAGAAATTGAAAATGTTTCAAGAGAAGGGCCAAAATGAGAATCATGTTCAGGACACACCTATACAAGAATTAGTTGTAGAAAAATTTGAATATAAGACCACTTAGAAGGCTCTGGAGCAAATCAGTCTGCCAACGAAGAGTTCCAGAGGCTGGGGGGATAGTTCAGGGATAGAGCACTTGCCTAGCAAGTTCAGGGCTCTTGGGTTTGACCCTTAGCACCATCACAAAGGACAAAAAAGTTCAGAGCAGGGAAAAAAATGGGAAAGGTTTTTTGTTTTTTGTTTTTTTTTGCAATGTAATTGACAGTATTTCATGGGAATTCAATGCAGAGGATATTGGATTTAGAAGAAGTAGGTAGAAGCAGGTACTATCCGACCTTCTCATTTTCAAAAGAATGGAAGTGTCATTAAATAAGATGGCACGACAGGTTATTAGAAAATGAAAATTTTAGATTTGAAGAGGGTGATCTCACCATGGTATAAGAGATCCAAGTGGACATCTATTGTAGGTGGTTATATATAACCACAGAGTTGAGGGGAGAGGGCCAGGCTGAATTTCAGTGGCATTGGCATTTATATGATGGTGAAGCCGTGCTTATAGGTGATACCACCCAGAGGATGAAGAGTTACAAGAATAGACTTCTGTTAGAAGTACCACCTTTTAACAGACCAGCGAGGGACAAAAACATCATGAGGGAGACAGGCTGTCCAGAGATAAAGGAAATCAGGAAAGAAAGGCGAATTGAATGCTAAGAAAGAAAAAGTTTCAAAATGTGGAGAGAGGTCAGTGTTAAATGTTGCAGACCAGTTAAGTATTGCAAGGCCTAAGGTTTTCAAGAGAAGTTTCAAAGAGTATATTATTTTTGGCTAAAACTTCAGGTAGAGCCATTTCAGAGACTTGTAGAGCAGAACCCAAATTGGAGTGGATTGAATAATAAATGGGACATAAATGTAATATAGTTCAACCATTCCCTTGTATATCCCATCTTGTATGCTCAAATAAACTTTAAGTTTCTGGAGGGCAGTTTTTCATGTTTTCTATCCTATTTATGTCTCGTTACATATATATATATATATATATATATATGTTTGCATGTGTATGTATAGTATTATAGACATGCATAGACTATGTGCATATATTTATGAATATGGATATTAACAAATGTATATATTGATAATCTATATACATAAAAGTGCCTACAAAAATGCCAATGATTAAGGTTGATCTGATGAATATACAAAGGCAGATCTTTGTGTCACCAGTCCTACTTTGACAGCAGGCAACAGTGACACTTTATCTTTTTTTCCCTTTCCCTGATATCTTCTAAGCTATACCCAACCTGTTTTTCCATTAGTCCTTTGTATAAACCAAGTGTGCAGCTGATGTTTCTCTTTGCTTCCAAACATTCATTTTCCTCTATTGTATCTGCATTTTCCTTCCTCCTCAGCTAAGATCATGAGAATCCTGCCTCCAACAGCTGGCATTTATAGAGCTATAAGTTTCCATAACTTCTACAGGAGCTCTGCATGCATGAGCATGCCAAATCAAGCCCTGAAGCTATTCTGCAAATAATTTCTACAGTAAATTTCATTCGTAATGACCTGAAGTGGAGTTTGCATCCTTGAGGAAAAGCTACATCTTCTCACAGAGCTCTCTCTTTACAACATTAAACGCAAATTTTACTCATGTAATTAGTATACATGTGGAATTTATGGCACAAAAAGTGTAACTGATTAAAACAAACTGAATCACTTTAAGCGGCACTAAAGCACAAGCACACTTTTGTTCAGAAAACCTCTTATTATCCTTACCATGACTTTGGGTTTGGGGTTCCTTCTAACCACAATATGGCGTGTCTGGGGCTTTGATTGTCTTTCTTGGCATTTCTCACTCAGAACACCTGCATCAGATGGGTTCCTTGACTCCATAAACAGCTTGCAGGGTAAGAATTTATCATTGAATGAATCTTATTCATGCTGTTTAAATGAAAGGAAGAGTGCTGCTAATGGCTTCTTTGGTTTGGTAACTAGAACATCATAGTTTCATCTAATTTTTATTTTTCTCCATCTGCCTAAGTGGCTAGATTCCTCTCAAGTTGAAAATTTCAAGGCGATTAGCTAATGCAATGTTCAAAGGTTTCGCTGTACTCCCTATTCTGCGCTCTTTCCCACATTCTGCAGTCTAAAGTAGTTTCCAAAACTAACTAAAGATGCAAAGGAGGAAGCGGTGTTGGAACAATGAAAATGGAGAGTGAGAATGAAATTATTTCACAAGGAAATTCAATCTAAGTCACTCAGTCATTGTGGTTTCACTCATTCTTGAATCAGTAGTATTCCTCAAAGTTTGAAACTTCTGGATTCCTCCTAACTCGTGTCCGATAGCACTGCCAAGCACTCTTGTTACTTCCTCTATTTGGCATATTATTTTCTCTGTGAATCATGGGCTTAATGGCCTTTAATATTCTTAGTAAATGAGGAAACTAAAAGTAATAAACTGGCTGTTTGTGTCTATTTACAAAATTCTAAGGAAGGATGAGGCAGGAGGCTGTCCCACCTTCACCTTCATACAACCCCTCTAATTCTTCTTCCCAGCAAGAAGAAACTGTCACGCAAACCCATGGTGTGCTGGTAGAATCTCCCGTCTTGCAACTTTTATTCCTGGACTTGAATCCTGCAAGAAGGATGGTAGCAAGGCTGGGGTGAAGTAAGAAGCTTGCTTTCTAACACTCGCCACTTTCCATGGTGTAAGTAGTTCCACCCACGTAAACCTCAGTTGAGCAAGTGTTTATGAACTGGGTCTCTCATTTTTTGAAACCGCATCAGTTGACATCCAATAACCATTAGCTAGCTCTTCCATACCACTGCCAAAGGTCCTTATATAAAAACGTATTCAGGAGCAACAATACTTTTTTTTTTTTTTGCTTTCTGCCCTACTCATTACTTCTTTGCACTACTGAACTGTGGACTCTCACAGCTTTCTATAGTCTAGGTTAAGTTCAGGGTGGGCGGGATTTACACTCTGGGCCGCTTGCCCTGCCTCTGGCTTACTCATCTCATCTCTTTGCTGTTCTTCACCATTCCGAGGCCAGGTCTAGCCAATGATTTGACAATACTACCCAATACCCTCACTGCTGTTTAATTGCTGCCCTACTTTGTGTTCACAAATCTGTCTAATCAGTTAGGTTACACAGGAGTCCCAGAGGACTCGGTGGGCATACTTCTGGGTTTTCTGCAATGCTGAGAGGGATGGTCTGAAAAGAACAGCCTAACTGAATAGTGACTCGAGGGTACCACCAGATACCAGGAAAATAGCAAAGCTTTTATGTCTCTCCTGTCATTTCTCAAATGCTGTGTGACCCTTTGGTCTAAATCTCTCCAAAACAATCTGGGAAAACTGGAGAAGGTAAAGGAGATTATCTTGCTCATTTTATCTTACTCATCATTTCTGTGTTTTCCAAGGCATTTCATTCCAGAGTCCTCTAAATTAGTCTTGGCCAGAACCAAGTCATGGCTCCCTGGCCATTCAGACTCCGCACTACTCTCCTATGCCTCCGCTCCCTCACGCTACATGGACTCTGGAACATCTTCTCATCTGGACGTCCTTTCTTTACTGTTTCCTATTTTCTTCAAAAATTGACTTTTTCAAATAGATTGCCTTAATTCTTATCCCACTATGTCTCACCTTTGTTTCAATTGCATTACTTCTATATATAATGTGTGCCTTACCAGCTAGATGATCTGGAGCTAGTTATTTCAACACTGTGCTTTAGTTTCATCATCTGCAAAAAGGGAATGGCAGTAACATGCACATCACAGAGTTATTTTGTGGTAATTACATAGGTTAATGTGGGGAATTCATGGAAAACAGCAACTGCATTTAGAGTAAATTTGCAAGAAACATCAGCTCTTATTAGTAGTAGTGGTACCTAGCATTTTATCTCTCCTCCAACTCTTAGCTCTTTAAAAGGAAAGAGACCATATCCATTTGTATCCTAAGCCTCTTTATTCTTACCTGGTGTATAGCAAACTCTTAATACATGTTTATTGATAAATGCATGTATATGCATATTATATATTGTGTATATGTATATATATACACACACACATAATATATTATATATAGTACAAGAGAGGTTCTCAGAAATAACCCTAAGGCACAAATGAAGTGTTTAATGATTTTAATGCTGCTTGAACGACATTCATTGTGTTCTCATAATACTTTTCTTTTGTTCCCTGCCGTATCAGTGGTAACTTCCAGAATAATCTCGATCAGGGCAAGAATTGCGTTAGATTCATAGACTTACAATGTCAAATAGCTTTTCAGTGCAGCAAACAATAAGGGCAACAAAAACTAATAACGCTAGTGAACTGCTTAAGCGAGAATTATGCACAGAGGCTGGCCCGCCTGTTGCACTTGGGGAAACGAAGCATGACTGCTATTTGATGGAAAGTCACTCTTCTATTAAACTGAGATGTTTTGAAGTCACTACAAACAAGTAAAAATGAGTCAGGTAGATAAAATGATAAATCTGAAACCCAAAGTCCTCCTTATTGAGCTAATGTTTAAATAAGCATTATGAGATATCTAGCCCACCTTGATAGCTATAACTAAGGCACTCACAATCATCAGTAGCATTAAAGGTAAATTAGAGACTTGATCCCGGCTGAGACAACAATCTTTATCTTGAATTTCAAAGGGCTTCAAAGTCCTAGTAATCCATGTTATATTCCTATTGATAAATGGTACCGCTTAAAAAGAAAAGAAAAAAATTACAGAAACCAAACAAAAGGCAAATGAGTCAAGACTATCAAAAAGAAAGCTTAAATAATTTGGAGCTCAACATCTTTTTTTAAAACAAAAGGAGAAACAAAGGGAGAACCTTTGTCATCAGCATCAATTGTGTATTATGTACCGTGCTCCTCCTAGGAAACATTTTTTTTGTATTACAGCTATTTACTAAACTGTTACTGTGCTGAGTGCTAGGCTATGGGCTGAGCCATATGTGTGTAGGTGTTATTTAAGGCTCATGAATCTATCAAGATTAGAGTATACTTTCATATTTTGATTCAAAGTTAAATTAAGCTTTCCTGTGATCAAAGTGCTATGATTACCAACACAGCCATTAAACCCCTACTGTAGGCTAGATACTGTCTCTGGTCTTCCCCAAAATTTTGAAGTAGGTATCAATATAGTATTTTTTTTTCTTGCTTTTGAAGACTGTGAGGTTTAGAGAGATCAAAACATTTGTACAGTGCTGGGCTTTGAATGTGCATGAATTCTACCTCCAAAACAAACAGGCCGTAGCATTTCAATTCACTGTGTCTCAGTAATACTGCTTGCTAAATCAGATTGTTTATTACATACTGTATGATCCAAACACATTACTTTATTGATATTCACAAGAAGTCTGTGACATAGATACAGATGAGAAATTCAGAGAGAAAAAAATAACACTTCTTTAGTAGCGTAAGGTAGTAAGTGGTGAAGGTAAGATTTAGTCCAACAGGGTTTCTGGTTTCAAATCTTGTAACCACCACACCCTGCTCCCTCCACCTGAGATCATGTCTCCTTTTGTATGACGAAAATACGTTACTACACAGACGCTGAATCTTTCATCACTAGCGGCCATGAAGCAGAAAAAATCTGGGTCTTGGTATAAGGTTATTTAAATAGCACAGAAGTGCCAGCTGGACTTACATGAAAACATTCAGACTGAAGTATCAAGTATTGTCTTTGTTCACCAAGTCGACTTCCCTTTTTTACACAATTTGTGATACAAAAGTTGAACCATTCAACAGGAAAGAAACAACCCAGAACCAGCAAGGGTGCAGACCTCAGTAGGCAACTCATGGGGGAGAGTCTTAAACAAACTCTCTCCCTCATACCTTGAAGAAAACATTTTTAGATTGTTTTAAAAGTTTATGCAATACAAACACGTACTGATGATATAATAAAAACTTAAAAAAAATTTTTTAAAAGATAAAAGTTCAAGGAAGATATATACATGATTGAAATAGAAAATAATATCACACACGAAAAATTAAAAACAACTCAAGAATCTTAAAAATACAAATAGAAGTTGGAGAGAAACTAGTTTCTAGTTTTGGTGTTTTTTTTTGTTTTGTTTTGTTTTTTTGGCACTAGGGTTGAACTCACAACCTTGTGCTTGCCAGGCAGGCACTTAGGCCACTGAGCCAAATCCCTGGCCCTGAAACTAGTTTCTAATAGAAAAAGTTAAAAGAAATAGAATGGAGGAGAGACAATAAGAAAAACACATCTAGATCCATAGAAAACTAGCATAAATAAATATATAATTAAATAATTGCAGGAAGTAAATGTTTAGGAAAGATAGAAAAATTATATTCCTATTTATATGATTATTTGTGTGTCTATATTCATATCTCTACTTTGATTTTATAAAGAAAAAAATGAGCATTTCTGAATTAGGTGTTTGAAATACTGAAACAAGAAATGATTGAATTTTTATATTAGATGCCAAATTCTGCCTTAAGGAAAAATACGATATGGATCAATCAATACCATGGCACATCCTGGAGCACTTACCAGACTTTAAGAATAGAAAAATAAATTCTATAGCTGGCTTTTAGAACTCTTCCTCCCAGCTGTCCCACCCCAGCCCTGCAGGCCCTGGCCTTGGGAGAGAGTTACAGGCGCCTACTGCAAGAATGTGAGGCCCTCCTGGGATAGTAGACGTGGACAAAATGTGTCCAGTGTGCTAGCTGACTCTTCACAATATGAAACTTGCAGTTATCTTTTCTTTTTCTAAAAAATTTTGATTTTGTAAATAAAAACAACTGTTTCTAGACAAAAAAACCACAAATAACATAAATACCTAATTTGAGAAAAACAATAATAAATTGCTAAGAGAAAAAGGATGTGGTCTTTTTTTTTATTCTCCAACATACTGTCTTTTAATACTATCTTTTAATAATTAATGCAGCAAATATTTCGCAGAGGCCAGGTTATATAGTTCCCACATATAGCTGGGCATATGTGGGAACTATATAACTATATATTATAACTATATATATAATATATAACTATATATTATAACTAATATAGAACATATAACTATATAATATATAGTTATAGTTATATATAATATATAGCTGGGCATCCTGTAGTCCCAGCACTTGGGAGGCTGAGGTAGGAGGATCATTGTGAGTTCAAGACCAGCCTGGGCTACAAAGTGAGCTCAGGCTAACCTGAACTGCATAGCGAGACCCTTTCTCAAAAAGACAGAAAAAAAAAGTATATATATATATATATATATATATATATATATATGTATATAATTCCCACATACAAGAACTTTGAGGAACTATGTAATAAAATTCAGACATGAATCAAAATAAAGTCAAGGAATGGAAAATTGGAGATCAAATATAAAGATGATAAGCAGTTATTCTATTTACATGAAACAACTAATATTAAAAAATGGGTCTTACTATTGCTTTTAAGTTATATCAATCACTACATAACCAACAAAATCGGTAGAAGGATTAAAAGAAAGAAAATTCTGTTGAATTAAATTTAAAATCATATCGCAGTTAAGAGGTCAGTAGTTATTAATTCTGTCAAATCAGTTTTAGAGATGAAACTTACACATAAACAGAAAATCAAGCAAAATACTAATTACATATCGAGTATAGTATGACTAACAGAAGTGTCCGAGTTTGCCTAACAACTAATTAAGATAATGTTTTATATTGTGATGTGTAGATTTAGTAAATTTTCCAAAGTAACTAACTCATTACAAGAATTAAAATTTACTAGAAAAACTTGAAAGTCAGTAATGCATTCAAAATAATCTCAATAAACATACACACATGCAAAGAACAAAGCATGATAAACTATGAACACTTCAGCAAAAGACTGAAAACAGGAAACAAGAAATATAAGAGCAATCACATTTAGAAACAATCACATTTATCACATTACCAGAGTAAATAGGATAAAATAAACCCATGATTTAAATATTCTCTAATTTGATCAACAACAAAGCCACCCACGATAGATTTAACAACAGAAGAGATGAATAAAAATATTTTTTCAAAATGCTAAGAAAAAATAAGTAAAATTGCTGACATTAATAATTGAATTAAAATCAAGGGGGAAAAGAGCATTGAAAAGTGAAGGTTGTCCTTTTAACACTTTATAATGTAGAAAAAGATAAGTCACTGTAGAGATATAATAGTTAAAAATTTATGTACTAGTAAAAATAAGTAAAATTAAATAAATAAATAAATGAAATGGATCAGAGTCTGTTTCTTTTTCTACACTTAATAAATATAAAATTTTGCTACTGCTTGCAAACAAAAAATGAAATGGATATTCAAAAAGCAAAAATTGCATAATATAAAAGGAACACAGAACATAACAGTATTACTTTTAATATACCTTTTAGCTAATTTGTTCAAACAGCCCAAATAAATGTACATGAACATACCTTTAAAATGTTAAAGTCCTTATATACTATATTATAGAGATTTGATTATTAACAAACTTCAAGTAAGCTTTTGAAGATCACTTTTTAGATTTAGAGAAATTATTTGCTTATGATGAACTATAATGAGCAAAATACAAAAGCAAAAAATAATACAATAAAAAACTTAGAAGTTCTATGTTCACTAACTCCTACATTTAAATATAAAGCCAAATCAGAGGTGCAGAATAGCTAGAGGATAATAAAAACTATCATGAGCTAAAAAAATTGACTAAGATTGCAATCAAAAGAAAATTTAGAGTCTCTTAACAATTACCTAAATAACGGATGAAAAAATGAGCTAAATATTTACAGAAGCAATAAAAAAGTAATATTAACATGAACCTAGGGAAAAATAAAGGAATTTGTTGTAATAAAAAATTAGGAAATTAAGAAAAGAAGCAGTGTTAAAATATAAATTGATTAAATGTTTGATGTGTGTGCATCACACAATTAAACAGATACTATGTACTTTTCTATATACTGGTATATAACATATACATAATATAACTAATATTTAAAAGTGCTATGTGGAAAATATAAAAACAAAAATAATTGAATATGATCCTAACTATACTATTATAAAAACAGTATGTATTATACACATGCCACATGTATATGGAGCTAAATTCATGTATGAATGTACATAGAAATGTGTATATGTATTTGTGTGCATTAAGTGATCTTTAAAAAGTAAAATAAAGGAGAAGCACACATCATAAAGAAAAGAAAAAATGGAGTCTATCAGTATGGGTGCAGCACAATGGGAAAAGATTCTCTGGAGATGAATTTGAAAGTCTAAGTAAAATGAATTCATTCATATGATAACAGAAATGACAAAGTTAGCCCTAAAAATCAGTTGAGAACAAAATTTTCAGTGTTTTTGAGGGAGAAAAAGAAAGAAAATTATTTATGTTAATCCAGCATAAGCCAACCCCCTTCCTAAACAAAAGGTTTTCAGTGGTGAATTCTAATCAATTCGTGAGGAACAGATAATTTCCCCAAATATTCTGGAAAACATGGAAATACACAGTTTCCTGTCTAATTATATAGCAAATATAAATTAATATTATAAACCCCTAAAATTACCTTTTTTTAAAAAAAGTGAGTGAAAAAATCACAGCTTGACACCATTTTTGTATACAGAACAAACAAATGGGGGAAAACCTCAAAGTATTAAGAGACAGCACACAATTAAGTAGATTTAGTCACAGAACATAAAGACAAATTTTTATATAAAATTCATTAATGTACTTTAAAAATTGTAAAGAAAAAAATAGCAGATAATAATTATATATGTAACAAATTTTTATTTGGTAAAGCTTCTACTTTGTCTTGATTTTGCAAAATAAAAAAAATGATAATCACTGTTTTTGTACAATTCTCTATACACATGTATGTGTACATGTAAATCTGCAGATAAAATCCATGATAATGGTGAAATATTAGAGGCATCCCCATTAAAGTCATTAATAACAAAAAATGTTTATTATTATTAACACTATTTTAGGTGCCAAATGATGTCTTTCCATACTGTTCTAGAAACACCAAATGACTTAGTATTATTTTTAAATATGAGACATAAACACTGAGAAAATAAAATAATACTTTTAAAATAATCAAATCACTGAAAAACTCAAAATAACTAAAATCAAAAGCAGTAGGAATATTTACTGAAAGGTGAAACTACAAATAAGGAACCGTATGAGAATTAATACACAATCGAGCCCAGCTATGAAATATAGAGTAGAAAAGACCTATTTTAAAAATAATTTAAATATCTAGATGTGAAATCCATCACAAATTTGAGAAATCAGTAAAGTATAAAATGCTATTATATATGTATAATATTGTAAAGAAATACTTCAAAAGAAAATATAAAATTTATTGTACAGAAAGATTCAGTATTGTAAAAATGTTAAGTTCAAACTAAATTAATCTAGAGATTTCACATGATCCAAATAAAATACCACAGACTTATTTTTGGAACTCGAACAAGCTGATTCTAAATTTCTTATGTAAAAATAAACATGAAAAACTGGCAGTAAGTTTTGGAAAAAATTAAAAGTAGTAAAAGAGAATACTTCAATAAGATGAGATATAGTTTAATACTACCGTAATTGTTTGGTTTTGTGCTGATATCTGATAGACAGACTGATAACTGGATAGAAGAAAAATTCAAGAAATAAAGGCAAATATACTTGAGAATCCATTGTATCATAAAGTTCGCATCTCAAATCCAAAGAAAAATAGCTTTCTCAATACGATGCTGGGAAAACTACCTAGCTATTTTTTAAAGCTGGTTGTTATTATAAAGGTTGATACCAATAAATTTCAGGTATATCAAAGCTTTGAATATAAAAATAAAACTTCAAAAGTAATAAAAAACTGGCATACTTAAAAATGTTTTTATGAGAATGCTCCTCATAATAAGGGGAACCAGCCACAAGCAAAATAAAAAAAGAACGATAAACATGACTCTATCAAAATTAAAGTATTCTATGACTCAAAACACAAGAAGTGAAAAATAAAGGTAATGCTTATTAAGTAGAATTATTTCCCTTATATGTAATCAATAAGTGTATAATTTCTTTTAAAAATAACTGAACTGGAAAAATATGGCAAATACAGAAGAAAGTGTAGTTTTAAATACAGTATCTAATTGCAGAGTTAAGATAGCCTTTGATTAAAAAATGCTATTTTGAGGCATTTTCTAGCATTTTCATGGGTGTCTACAAACAAAGAAATAGGAATAAGGATGCTCATTACAGCACTGCAAGAACAAAAGACTGCAAAATTTCTAAATTTCAAGAAGTGACAAATGAGTTAAATCAATTTCAGGGTCCCCGTAAATTAAATACTCTGTGGCTTTTATCAAGGAGCGCTACAGAGTTGTAATGAAAATATCTCTAAAATAAAGTGTTAAAAAAAAAGAGAGAAATATTTTATATGCGTGTATCCATATATAAAGTTTTTTTGGAAACATACACAAAAGACTTTAAAATTGGGATCAGAGAGTAAGGAGGAAGGCAGTAGTTGCTTTTCACATCATAGCTTCTTAACTACTTGAAGTATTTGCGCAAACATTAGTTACTTTTTAAATTTAAAAATAAAAATAAAATCTGGCAATTGAAGTAAGCATTGGCCATTTTATTTTATTTTATTTTTATTTTTATGTTTTGTAGTAGTGAGAATTGAATTCAGATGCTACCACATGGTAGACCAATGCTCCACACTTAACCTACACTCCCAACCCTTTTTATTTGTATTCTGAGGCAGGATCTCACTACCGTGCCCTTGTCAGCCTCCAACGTGCAATGTTCATGCCTCAGACTCCCAGGTATCTACAATTACAGGGCAGGCACCACCAGCCAGGCGACTCAGCCTCTTTATGACCCTCATGAGCATGTCAATAGCCTGTAAGTGTTGCAAAGTTATGTAAAATTTTTGATAACATAATTTCATGTCACAAGTTCTCTATTTAATATTTGTACTTTCAAAGAAAAATAATTTCAGGAGTCAGGGAATGGCAAAAGATGTTCTATAATCAGTGTAGTCCTTTTAACTCCTAATGATGTACATGTGAAAATATTCAAACATTCATGCATTTTAAGTGAAACTATAAGAACTTAATAGCATGTTTGTGAGATACAGGATGGAGTACTGAAATTATATTCACATCATATAGATTTGAAACTGGCTGTATCATTTACTTGGACAAGATACAGTGTATTAAATCCTCAGTTTATGGAATGATAAAATAGAGATGCAGGCAACAACTTTATAGTGCAATTGTGGAGATGACACTCTGGCTTGTTAATGCTGAATAAAGATTACAGGGCAGTAAGAGCCATAGGAAGACTATTCAAAAGATTTTATCTTTGTGGTATTGTCTACAATAGCATCTTCAGGCCAGAAAATGGTTAGAGGTTCCAACAGATCCAAAGTAAATTCCAAAAAGCTATAAAAACAGAATGGAAAGCACATGGCACTTAATAGAGCCTCAATTCACTTCGTAGCTCCTGCCCACCAGAGGAAGCAGTCAGAGGCGGTTGGGTTCTATTCATCTGGATGCACTTTGAATGCTTTTTAAATAGTCTTTAATTTGTTGTTGTTGTTAATGACCCAATTGAGAATTTTTAGGGTCTACTAAAGGAGCATTTTATTTGTCACTTAGCACTATCTCCTTTTTTCCCAATTTTCTTCTCTCTCTGTTTTCTGCCTCTTCTTCCATTACATAAATAGATAGAACCATGCCATATGTGTAATTTGCTTCAATTTCACTCTTTATCCCCTTATAGAAAGTTGTTTTAAATGGACTATACCAACAGAAGTAGAGGTGCTAACTAGATCAAACAGTTAATTCTGAAAAAAATTTGAAGGCTTTCCATAACATTTGTTTATGTTGGCTTTTTCATTTAGTTTCTAGGAAAATGGTATCATTGTGACAGTTAATTCAAATCCCTGCAAGACCTGGTGAGCAAATAACTTGCCAAGTTTTAACTAGAAGTACTCCTTAGCCTTTACCAAAAGAAGGAGCAATTTGAGGTGCATTTCTATAATGGATGAGCCTTCTGTCTGAGTATTCCATTACCTCATTCATTTTAAAGTCAATGTAGAACTTATGGACAGTACCCAAATTCACAGCCCTGAGTCCAGACTCCCTTTTTTAGTCTACAGAGGAGTCATTGCATAAGTTGTCATCTCCCCGAGCCAACTCCTCTCCATCATATTCTTTTTCCTGAGGGGCACAAGGGTTTCAGACTCTTTAGCTAGCTAATAATGTCAGTCTCATTAAAGATCAGCACAGCTAGTTAAAACCTCCACTTTCCATCTTCTGGGATATTAGCATGTCACTAACAGAGGGATTTGGCAAAAGCAACCAAGCACTAAAGTACCCAAGATTCAAGTCCCTGACTACCTTTGTGTTCACTCTATGATTACAAATTAGTAATCAGCAACTTAATGAAATATTTAATTTTCCCAAACGTTTTGAAAGCTATCTCCTTAGGAGCTTATACTCCTAAATATGGATAGCTTAGCTTCTTCAAGGAATGACAGATTAGACCATCTTCTCTAAGAAGAAATGATGTCATGGTTGCTTAGGGAATTAAGCTGATCTGGGTGCACACCCTGTCTATAATTAGCATTCTGGGAGGGGGCAAGCTAAGCACTGCTGGGTAGGATTACCTTTGCTATTTCACTTGTGAGGCTGGTTACATCATTCCTTCAAATGTCCTCATGAACAAGGGAACAGAGAGTGTTAGCATCACCAAATGGTTCATCTGTGTCGCACATGTCCTTTACGTTTTTAGGGCATTTCCTTATACTCTCCTCCATCTGACCATCTTCAGGTTTCCTCAAGATGGCTAATGTAATCCTTTTAGGGACACCAGATAACTGAACTCCCAGGCCTGGGACTTTGATAAACAGGGTAAAAGCGAGCCTTGCGTAAGCAGAACTTCAAAGTTATGGAAGACATATCTAAAAAAAAACAAAAGTCATGGGGACTAGGATGTGAGTGGAGAATGATATCCAAGGTTCTAAGAAAAAATTGTAAGATGTGAAAGGGTTCTGAGTTTATTTTTATGAGAGGACAACACTATTTAAAGAAGCCTCTGGCTGCTTCCATGGATAAAGTCAGGACCCCCAATGTTTCTTCTGTCCCCTTTCACCTAGTGAGGCCGTTTCATCCTTCGCAGCCTATGTCAAGTATCTTCCATCCACAGCCTTCTGAAACTCTTCCCTGACTCTTAACAGAGTAAATCATTCCCTCCTTGGGGCCTGCTCAAAATGTGCTCAAATTGCCTAGTTTAAAATTTATCATTTTAATGTATTTATGTAGCGATTTATCTTCTAGAGATGAGGCCAGGTGTAGAATATTATTTTTCTTTATATCTCTGAAAACTAACTAATTCATAAGTGTAAGCCTACTTCAGGTAAAAGAACTGAGTTCAAATGTTACTTGCATTTTCCATGAGATTAGGTTATATGTGTAACAGGTTACAGATGCTTCCCTGAACCGAACTCTACTTTATTACATACATGATTAATTCCATGGTCATTCTAAATTCTGTCTTAGCACGTCTTAGATTTGGTAGGCAGTTTGTGAAGAAATTAGCTAAAAGAAAAACAAAAATTAGTTAGATATCATGAATACATAAATATATGTATATAATGAACCAAATGAAAAGAGTTTTAGAAGATAAAGTTACTTTTGAGGAAGACACAGCAGGATGATAAAGGAAGAGAAATAATTTTATGGAGTCACCTACTAAAGAAGAATATTAAATACCTATAATTGTGATGCCAATAACTATTGGAAAAGCAAAGTATGTTACTTATATTACTCTTGTGGCATCTGTGAAGCATTTGGGTAATTTGTGTTCAAAGTGTCTATCTTTCTGATCTTCAGAGTTTTCATAATCTCAGTGGCCTGTCATGTTCGGGAAAGAGTGCTTATTCATAAGGAGCTGAATCTTCATTCTTTAGTCACTAGTAAAAATGGGTCATAGATCATGTCATGTTGTCTGTAACCTAGTTAATAATTCCAGCATGAGGGAAGTTTCAAAGTCATGGTTTCATATAGAAACCTTTTAAAACTCATTATCTTCTGATAATTATATTAATATCAAAAGCATTAAAATCATGGAGCTCATTTCAGGAAAAAAAGTCAATAGTGAACGTGTTCTGGGGATGCTTTCTCTTTCAACTTTCTGGGAACAAAAGAAAAGACTGTTGAGGAATCTAATATGACACCTATTTCAGAGGCAGAAGAAACGAGTTCACAGAAACATCACATCGTGAGTTAGCGGATTCTGAAATGAAAAGCAAGAATATTAGAGCAACATCTCTAAATGTGACTCTGGGCACTTGTGATTGATTTGCATTTCTGCCTATGTCTGAATTCATATTCCATAAGCACAGATGGAGGTGTGATAGATTTTTTTTTTTGAGCACATCTATTTATTCAGATACCGGATTCAGTCTCTGAGTAGGGAGATGGTAAAGGCTGCTGTGAGCAGATGGCACATAGGCACTATGACTTCAGAAACAACATTCTTTAAAGACAAGTGGCACAGTAATAATAATAATCCTTAGCACATATATTGCACCTTTGGTCTGCCAACATTAACTAATTAATCTTTAGTAGACCCCTGCGAGATAAGTAAGTGCTTATAATTATATCTATTATGCAGTCAAGTCAACTAAGAATGTGTCTGCACATACTGTGGAAGAATTGGCCCAAGTTAAAGACCGGGTGGATCCAATTTGCATGGCTCTTTAAGATTTCTGCTCTAGTAGCAGAGACTAGTATTTCTAGACAACCTGCTGTTGGAGGCACCCAGTAGATTTGAAGCAGGGTATCAACCACAAGACATATTTCATTCAGTAGGTTTGTGCTGCAGCCATCCAAAATAGGCCTGAGAAAAGTTGAGTCATTTTTCTAAAGCCCCAGAGGCCATGACTATCCAGAAACATGAGTGGAATTACAGAGCCCTGCCTGCTTCTCCTGTGCGAAGAAGGCAATTTGACTGTACGTAGCTTTTAATGATATTCGTTACATTATGGAACAACACAGAGAGTTGGTAGACGTCTGGAGCTTTCACTTAGTATTTGCTGTGTTTGAGGTCTTTTCCGTTGCAAGTTGGTTGAGTGTGACCTATGGCTCTGGCCAGAGAGATTAATAATCCACACCAGAATGAAGGCCTGCTGAGTTGCTTGAAGGTGATGCTGAATTGCTTAGATTCTGAGCTTTTGATTGCACTGACGTGGGGAAGCGAATGGTTAATCTTGAAGATCTAATTTTTGGTGTTATTGGAGGTGGCCTGACAACAAGAGAACTGAGGCTCAATTTGAAAATGGAGAGAAAAAATCTTTTTAAAAATGGCAGTATGGATAGACCCCAACAAATTTAGGAGAAATTAAGGAGAAAATGAATGGGAAGTGTCTCCAAGTACCTGACATTTACTAGACAAGCAAGTGATATTTCACTGGCCAAGCCACATTTTACTAGCGGGGTGACTCAGGGCAAATCACAACCCTTAAGACTCAGCTTGCTCACCCCACCCCCCAAAAAAGTAATTTCACAAACCACAAATAACTTCAGAAACCTTAAAGCCACATCTGTTTCTTTCAAAAAAAGTCAAAAGATTTTCATGACTATTTTAAAATCTTCCCAACATGAGATCTATTACAGCACTGTTAGCAATTGAAGCCACCAAACCCTTTTTTTTTTCTAAATCTTGTAGTGACCATCTACTTTCACCATCTGCTTTGCCTTTATCTTTTTAGACCTGCTTTTGTTTTATGCAAGGGATCACAAACTCATATCTCTTAGAGAGTTGGAGAGGTAACATTAAATGTGCACCTGCTGAATACGTAACAACAGTGGTGGTGCTTGGAGGTAAATATTGATGCAAACATGGCTATAGGCAGACAGATTGCAGGTCATATTCATACAAATCCCATTGGCATCCAGGAGTGTATTTCTTATTCATGAAAGAGATTTTCTTCTCCCAGATATTATATTCTTCTGCTCCCTTGGATTAATGTGCTCTCCCTTCTTTTTGCTTATCAAAACCTTTAACAAAAATGTACATTATACTCGAGCTCACTCAGGAGGACATTTCTGATCTCCACAGTTCATAGTGATCTCTTCTTACACAGAACTCACAAGTTTCACCCGCTGCACATCTCATTTCCCAGTGACAGAGGTATGTGGTACCTGACTTTTTAACCTTCTATAAGTATTTGCATTGTTATCATTTTAGGCCCTGCACATCTATAATCCAAAAGCAT
>RJWT010019834.1:0-18237 GCA_004365215.1 Cuniculus paca | reverse complement strand
TCCAGACTTCCCCTAATGTATTGGTTTTGATCTCCTTTCCAACATATTAATTTCTTGCTTTTGCTAGGTTCTCAGGTTCTTTCTCCCCAGTAACTCACGCCTGACATCCATCAAGAACTGTGACTTATTCTGTTATCATGTCACCCTACAATATATGTCACAACAGGCTTGCTTTCTTCCTTTTGTCAAAGCCTAGAGTCAACCCTGGAATAAAGTGTCATTTGCAACAGCCATCTGTGATGCTTGCTACTTAGTAAACAGACATGGGAATTTCTCCCTAAGACAATTTTGTGATACATATAACTGACAAAGGTTGAGAATCCAGCATAAAGGAAGCCACACAAACCCATCAGGCAAAGGAGAAAACTTGAACAGCCAAAAAACTTTTGAGGAAAAGTCAGCCTTACTAGTAATCAAGGATGTGTTCGCTTTGGCAGCAGATATACTAAAATTGGAATGAGTAGCCAAGGAAATACAAATAAAACCACCATTAGATTAGCAAAATCTTAAAGTGTGATCTTATGAAATACTGACAAGGCAGGGTGGGTGTGTGGATATTCTCAGAACTGCTGATGACTGTGTGAGTTGTTCAGCTACCCTGGAGATAACATAGCACAGATGCTGGAAGTTAACCGAATATAGGATACACAACCCAACATTTTTTTTCCTCAAAGTGTAAACCCTAGAAAATCTCTCACAGATGTACCCAAGAATTTCATCACAAAGAAGCTCATGAAAACACTTTGTAATGGCAGGAAGAAATGGAAATATTGGCTGGGGATTTAGCTCAGTGGCACAAGTGCCTGCCTGGCAAGTATGAGGTCATGGGTTCAATCACTGGTTAAGAAAAAAAAAAGGAAAGGAAAGAAAAAGAAATGGAAATATTCCAAATATTTGACAAGAGGAAATGGAGAAATAAACATGGGGTATTCAGGAGTTCCTTTTATCCGTGGGGGATACTTTCCAAGACTACCAGTTGGGGAGGATAGTCCTCCTCTTTTCATTATTATAATGATAATTTCCATCTTAGTTCAAGTGAATCTTTTAACTTTTTACTATAGTGGGTAAAACTAACAACTAAACTCAGGGGTCTTTCTGGATTTTGGGCCTCTTGGCTGGGGCTTTCACATGAAGTACAGTGGTGCAGCAAAAGCAGAGAAACAGTGACACTGGCTCATGGAGTACCTGGGACCAGCAATCCTCTCCTTAGGATGGGGTCACTATCAGTGCTCACCCACTTCCAGAAAGCTCGTTTTGTTTCATTCTCCTTTAAATGCTACGGAGGAAGAAACAAAGAGAGATGCCCCCCATGGCTTTAAGTCAAACCCTTAATTTTATTTGAATATAGTTTTTTTTGTCATTTAATTACTGCCATTTTTTTCTTTTCTTTCATTCTTTCTCTTTTTTCTCCCAAAGCTTCCAGATTGCTGTGTAATTTTTGCATCTATCCAGATTACACTAAGAGTCCACAAAGATCCAGCTACATAATTAAGGACAGGATGGAACTTTCAACTTTACAGGCAGCTTCTGTCAGTTAAAAGAATGATATTTTCCATTTGTGATTAATGCATTGTTAACTTCCAGTTTTTCACTTTTGACAAATATTTTCCACTCCAAACCTGCTGGAGTGAACTTGCAGCCACTCAGGTGAACATGGATTTGAGTCTGGGGAATTTGCTGGCATTTTTGCTCTGGGTCCAATCCTAAGAGGAAATGATGGTCTTGATTTGAGACCACTTATATGAGAAATTCCTCTCAGCCACAGGGCCTTTCATCAAGAGAACTGATAGGACCTTAGATTAGAAAGACTTTCTATCTGACCAGCTACTTGACCTTAGAGGCTAAATCCCTTGAAGGGATGCAGATACAGTGGTGAGCCCTGAGCCAGCATCTAGGAAACAGATGACAGACCCAAATTTGAGAATTTGAGGAGAGTCTGATACAAGGACCCTTCACAAAGATCTTATCAGGGTAAAGAAAATCATAAAATTAGTGACCCTGGGACCATCACTCCCCAGGCTTCAACAGGGAAGGGAGGGCAGGCTGAAAGAAGCTATTCCAGAGGGCACCCTGACAGGAGTCCATGACGGGGGGCCGGGAAATAAGCACTGTATTTTTTCTTTTCTTTTTTGGTACAGGAATCGAACTCATAACCTCACACTTGCCAGGTAAGAACTGTGCCACTGAGCTATATCTTTGGCCTGAAAATAAGCACCCTAAATCCCTCTCCTTGCATTCTCTGATCAGCGCTTCCCAAGGACCAAGTCATCCTGGACCCAGAAGGTGAGGAAACTCCTTGATTTCAGCTCAGTTCCTAGAGTACAGAGCAAGGCCAACCAAGAGGAAGAATGGGTATCAGCCTATCCAAAAATTTTCTAAAAATGCACTTCTGTGTCCACATGCTTAATATCACATGTTGAATACCGTGTTTTAGAAATTACACAAAGCATAACGTATTCCCCATATTGGCAGGTGGGGAAGTCAAATTCCTCAGACAATTTACATACCATTAAGAGATGCTCTTATTCCCAAGCCAGAACACTAGTGGGCTTCACAGTCAACTAACGCAACGTTATGCTCAGGGAATGAATACGATTAACTCCCAGGCAGAAGAGGCAGCTGGTTTTGTATTTGGAAATAAGAGTAACTATAAATGGATGTAAAAATAATGGATTTCTCACATGCAATAGAGACTTCTTTTTGTACTTCTGTGTTTCACAGGGCATTGGTAGTGGATCTTCAATGTAGATGAGACATCTGAATCATCAAGGACTATGTTCTCTTTACTGTTAAAATTAACTGAAACTTTTATTTCTAAACTAGGACACATTATTAAATCTGAAAAGAACTCTAAAAAGTATTATTTCTGTAAGAGGTGCTATTAACATGAATAAAGCACAATCCCTGTCCTCCAAAATAAAACAAATGATCTTATTTTGCTCGCCAGAGAAGTTGTATTCTGGTTTCTTTACACAAAAACTGGTAAAACCAAGCCTGGCCCATAGCACCTTTTTGCCTGCACCGTTCTCAGACGCTCTCTGAATCCTTTCCCTCTTAAACCTCCTGCTTCCTGCAGCTAAATGGCAGAATATGCCTACGAAAGAGGAAGCCAGGGTTTTGTGTAGCACAGAAAAGCCTGGTCACAGACAATTACAGTGAATATGACTCAGGCTATGCAGGGCAGCAGCGGTGGGGCATCCACCTACAGCAATGGGGACTCAGAACTGGGAAGGTCATTGGAGAGTTCACAGAAGGCTTTGCGTGGAGGTGGCTCTTAACTAAATCAGGAAGACTATGCGCTGGCTAGACAAGAGTTGGAAGAACTCATGACATAGCAAGGCAAACTTAATGAGATAAAATGGCATGAGGAAACATGGTAGGTTCAGGGAATGAGTGGTGTTGATTATGGAGAGGAAAAAGTAGTTTAGAGCAACGATGGCAAACCTTTTAAAGACCAACTGCCAAACTGTAACCCAAAACCCAATTGTTTATTGTGAAGTGCCAACAGTGCAATTAAACCTGAATACTGAGGTTTTAGTTTAGAAAAAACAACTCATACAATAACATCTTTTGTCTTAAAAGAAAAACATAGTAACACACATGCCATAGGTTTGCCACCACTGGCTTTGAGGAACACTTAGAATATAGAATCAGAAGGTGCAGAAATTGGTCTTGCAGGAAGACCAATAGGACGGTATAGAATGTCTACCAGAACCCTGTGCAAGTGAAGAAGGGTAGAAAGCAGGTGTCACCATGACAAGGACTGGAAGTGGAGGTGGACATTTAGAAGCCAGACGTCTGGACAGAAAGTGAAGGAGGAAAGTCTCAGGCCTGCTCACTTACGGCAGGCACGGCAACTCTTATTGGAGGTGAGTGTGCTGGGCAATTGGAAATAAGGGTCAAAGGAAAGAAAAATGATATTTACTGTGTCATCCGGGGTGTGTAATAGCCATCTTGAATTTATTAGATCATTTAATTGTCATGAAGGTAGGGCAAGACTATACACAGAAGGTGGTTTGGAAGTATTAATGTAGGATATGTTATACCAGATCCTGTGGAACTATACAAACGCATTTTCTCAGAAAGAGAACAAGAGTTTTGGGATTTGGTGTTTTGGGGAGACATTTGTATTTGGAAAAATGAAGCAAATCATTCAGGATAAAATATTTTGGTACAAAACATAATTCTACTCCTAAGGGGAAGAAAACAGTGTTTTGAATTTGGGATTGGTGTTGACTCTAAAGACATCTTAGAAGGATGTCTCTGGGTGCCTTACAATGACATTTTCTATTAAGGACATTCAAGCAAGGTACAGGAAAGAAGGCAGGCTTAGGCTGATGTGAGATCAATAAGGAAGAAGTAAATGGTTTCAGTTAAAGGGCAGTCAAGTACAAGTTTATGAGAAAGAAGCTCAATTAATTTGCAGTTCAGGATTAGCATAAGATGTGAGAGATGCCTACGGGCCTTAAACAACAGCGTATCCTTTCAGTGGGCCCTAAGCCCTTCCCTCACACCTCCTCAGTCCTGGCCCTGATCCGATTAAGACTCATGAAGAGGCCGATTAAAGAGCAGGTGGGTGAGAATCAGTGAGGCAATCTACTCACAGGTACAGTATATCTGGAGCTAGGCTTCACTGCTGAGGACACAGTCAGTGGTTCTCCAGATGAATCCCCTGCTAAACGTCACAATCAGCTGGAGAACTCTTAAAGACACCAATGCTGGACAGTGCCCTCCACAGGTTCTGGTCTCACTGCCTAGAGCAGCAATCAGGCACTGCTATGTGACTTTAATGTTCAATAAATGGCTGTGAAAGGCTTACCTAGAAAAGATGCCAAGTATGGGGAGGGAGAAGAGGACATCATCAGATACAGAGGGAAAAAAATCTACCAAGTGTGTGACTGGAACCGTCTCCACCTTTGGTTATAATGATTTATTAGTGACATTAACAATGGCCTCACAACAGGCAGTACCTACTTTAGTAATACAACTATGCCAGGTAAGAGGACTGGGCTCACTTAAGTAAAAAGGTATGTCAATGAGAAACCAAAGCTACAAGTGGGATCTTCATGAAGACTTGAATATGCATTTTGGCAGCAATACCTGGCAGAGGCTAGAGGTTGTCCTCGAGACGTAAGTGTGGATTAAAGCAGATGGAAAAATGTTTCTGATAAGCAGGTGACTAAAATTTGACAGACAGTCCAGCTATTTTCCTTAAATCTAGCTCTTTTCTGCAAACTATAGAACAAGAGGACTATTTTGAAGTAAGTACAGTCCCCAGAGAGAACTCCCAACAAAATAAAAACGAGAAACCCACCCCCCTTCATTTTCCATCTTCATGGAAAGTTTTATGCTTTTTTTTTTGGCCCCTTCCTTCTCTCCTTGTCTCCTGACACCCTCTAATTAGCACTCTCATCACCGCTGCTTGGCACCGTGCATGCTGTAGGTGGCTGGCGTGACATTGGATGCCTGCCCCTGCAGCGCTATTAGGCACCCTGTGGCGCACAAACAAAAAGCCCAGAAAGCCTGACCCAACTATTTTCCTATGAATAGAACATGCTTTCTTTATCGAGATAAAAGGTGTTTGTGTGCATCTATTTGTATCTAGATGAAATACACATATAGGCATAAATATAGGGGACTTTGTGTGCATGTATTGCATGTGAGTTGCTTAATCTAAAAAGACTCAGAGTCAGAAATATTTTAGTGTGTCCTCAAATAGACTGGAAGCTTCTGGAAGACTCTTTTGACATTTGTCCTCCATGTTTGAAAGACTCAGCGAGGGAAACTTCTTTAGAAGAAAACTGGAATTAAGTAGAACTTTCTTGATCTTGAAGTTAAAGAAACTCCCAGGAAATAGGAAACACTCCCCTTCTTCCAAGTTTCTTTAAGGTGAAACTTCTTCCTTTGTCTTGGAGACCTAAATTGAAGAATCCCTATAGATCCAGTTCTACATCCAGTATGGAATAAAAAGAACTCCTCTGCTGCTTTCCTGCTCCACAGGCAGATAAACTGTTAGGATACATCAAGCGACTACCAAGGGCTGAGCATCCTACTTTATTGATCAAAGAGGATGTTAGATCTTACCAAGGCTCATTCTTCAGAGGGATACAGCAGCATCCCTCTGTGGGTGCTAAGATGTGAGGATCGGGGCTGAAAATATACCCCAGAGGATTTTCAAAAGGAACGACCTCTCCTTGGGGTGGTGACACATTCCGGAAAGTCCCAGTGCTAACACTAAAGGACTAGGGTAGCAGAAAGCATGATAATTATATAGACCTTATCTCTAAATTTAATGATTTGGAAACTGTAGCAGTCCTTGCCAATGCAAGGAAGGTTGTCTTCCTTTGTCCTGTATGGACAGAGACCAGAATGGATACCTTCTTCAATGGCTGGTGGTAAAAGATGCTCCTTATTTTACTACCGTAGACACTGGGATGCACATGTCCCAGTTTTCCTGCGACAGTCCCAGTTAACACCTATTGTACTGGTGTGCAAATCCTCTTACTTGCCCAAATGTCCAGATTTGGGAGGTAAATTATATTGTCACCCTAGTAAAAAATTGAGACTGTGTATCTCTACATCAGGTTTGTGTTATGCGAATTGAGATTGAGCCTGGTTAATCTGAAGCTAGGAAGATTCATCCCACTATTAATGATAACTGAGAACTTTCTGTGCTTTCAACGAAATGAGTCATTTAAGGAGTTCTACAAGGTGCCTGCTCTTCAAGGGGCATTGCTCAGTGTGTGGTGGGATCTCCCATTCAGCCCTTCAGGTGTGCTGAGGAGGAAATGTGCTAGCAGGGAGGCAAGCAGGGGTTGGGGGCTCCCTCTTAGTGCCACCCTGGGAAGGCTCCTTTTCTAGCACCCACAGGGAACCAGGGGGAAGACACGTGGCCTCAGACACAAGCCTTCACAGTAGCAGATGCACCTTTTGTTAAAGAGACAAGATGACCACATCTCAGCTGTCACTGAACTCTACAAGATGATATATAGTTAGATGCTAAATTAGGAGCACCTGGGTTAGGACAAGGACACCAATGAATAAATGTTAAATAATTGAGTGAGTAGAAGTAATTGTTTTAATAGATGAGACAAGGAACTATGACAAAAGGATGATTTGGATCCAATGGATGGGGAGGATCTATGGGGGTGGATGAGTGTGGGTAGAAGAGTCTAATTTCAGAAGAATAACATGGGCACAGGAGCTCAGACAGTACCAACAGGTGACAAGTGACATGAATGAGAGACAAGACTTTTACTATTTTCCTCAAAAATAAGTGCAAGGGTTCATTTCTCCTGTAAAAACAAATTTTACTAAGAACAGCAAATCAACTTGCTTTTCTCATGTAAGGGAAGCGAATAATGTAAGTCGGTTTACAATCAGCATAGCTATTACTAAGCATGTGAGTTATTGGCGATTTTGACCTTAGAGTATTTACATGTGTGTGGTCTTGTGAGTTGATTCCCTGTGAACAACTCATTTTTAGACATAGCTCTGAATACATTCAGAGCATCTGAATTCTCTGAGGTAAGGACAGAAAGTTTATAGCAACAATTCCAGGTGACCATGAAGAACCAATGCCAAGCACAGATATGCTAAATGCCAGGGGCCAGATGCAAAGGCCTTCAGGAACCAGACAGGCAGGTATGAGCAAAGCCAAGGACAGGTAAAACCGGCTGTGTCTTCTATACAGTGCATGGCTCTGTTATAGCATTCAAAGTAAATTTAAAACTCACTGCTTTAAAACCAAAAAATCATTTGTGAGCTAAAGTGAGCCTCCGGTTACCAGTCTGCAATTCACAGAACAGTGGAATGTGTACAGTGTATTCCATGCATATTTACAAACAGCCTAAAATGCTTGAGAGTTTAATACTGTAAATAAAGCTTTTAGAAAAGACCTCCAAGATAAGGGATCATTATTTGTGTGTTCCCTGATGTGACCCAAGTGTCTACTCAGTTGCTGATGCCTGGTAGCCACCCAAAAAATATTAACTGAGTAAATGACTAACTGATGTTAATGAAATGTTCCTTATTATAGTAGCCATTGCTGTTTTACTAGCATCTTGAAGTTCTTTATTGCTTACATTGTTCTGGTTTTTGTTTTGTTTTGTTTTGTTTTGTTTTGTTACTGGTTTTATTTTGTTGTATTTTGTTTGATTTTACTCATCCCTGATGGTATGGGCAGTTATACTGCAGATAATAAGAGGCATTATGGTAGCCATTATCGACTGTTTTTTACCCTGTTTAGAAGTCATGTACCATGTTCATTGTTTTGTTGTGATTGACTCTATTTTATTTTGTTTGGTTGTTTTCTTTAAAAGAAAAAAAAAAGAAATGTTTCTTATTTACTAGAAAAGAAAACTTTCTCCCCATGAGGCTAGCTGTCTGGGTAGGTAGGTAAAAGACTATTTCATTCTTCTTATGCTTAAAATTTAACTGGAATTTTATTGTTTGAGAACCTTTGAAACTTTGATTATTAAACTGATTCCAGTGCTCTATTTCACCTGGGCGAAACTGTAAGGATGGTAATATCCTACCTGAGAATACTGGTCCCAGTTAGACACACAGTCAGGAGGATAAACAACCCCAACAGTGTGCCATCTTGCTGAATGATGATGTTTAGGTAGGCTAGGAATGGTAAACAAATTTTTAACTCATGATATTTTCAACTTAAATGGGTTTGAGATAAAACCTTATCATAAATTAAGGAACATAGCTATATAACTACAACTCCAGCCATGCTGGGCTTGGGAGGAGGAAACAAGCCAATTCGTCCTCCTGTGAGTCAGCAGAAGCCGTGCTGGGCCTGGGAGGAGAAACAAGAGGCCAATTCGCTCTCCCTATGAGCCAACCAGCACATGGGCTGGGAGACAAGACACCCTCCCACCCCCGCGTAAGCAACTGGCTGATTCGGAGGAGAGGCTGAGTTGATAGCAACTGAGGTACCAAAACAACCTAAGGCTTATATTGTTTGATTGACTTTGCAGGCCAAAGACCAGTACTCTGAACATATATTAAGAGTATAACAAAATGCAATATAACAAATATGAGGGATTTCGTTCTGTCTTGTTTTTGAAATCCAATATTGTTCCCACTATTCTGTTTTGTTCCGTTTTATTGTTTTGTTTTATTCAATGTTCTGTTTTGATTGGTTTTATTCTGTTCTGTTTTGTTTGATTTTATTGTCTGATGGTATGGGCAGCAATTTTGATGATAACAAGAGGTATTATGGTAGACATCATTAATTTCCTATTAGCCTGTTTTGAAATTCCATATCGCTTTCACTGTTTTGTTTTGCTTAGCTTCATGCTGTTTTATTTTGTTTGGTTTTATTCTCTTTAAAATATGCTTTTATTCTTTTGTTTTGATTGGCTTTATTCTATTTTGTTTTGTTTGATTTTATTATGTCTGACAGTATGGACAGCTATTTTGAAGAAAACAAGAGACATTATGGTAGCCATTGTTGATTTCCTATTTTGAAGTCCTATATCATTTTCATTCTGTTCTTATTAGATTTATTCTGTTTTTTTTGTGTGGTTTCATTCTCTTTAAAATAAAATAAATAAGTAACTACAACTCCATCTTTCTTGCTCTTGCTGTTTATAGAGGCCTTTTGCCATGTATATTACCAGCATCACAAAAGAATCTACAACACTGCTAAGGATGACTATAAGCTCCCCTATCAAAACTGAACTTCATTCTTTTGTTTTAACAATGTACTTTCTATCATTTCAATGTTAAGCTTTGACTAGATACTTGTGAGATTTTTAATCTATCACACCTCTTCTTTGCACACAAACCAAAGAAAGAAAACCAAAATGAAGAAAATGAGGCACACTGTATTAAAGCCTGTTCATTGACTATTTTAAAAGCAAACATTCTGCTGGGTGAGGTGGTACATACCTGTAATCCTAGCACTTGGAAGGCTGAGGCAGGAGAATCGCTGTTCAAGACCAGCCTGGACTATATAGTGAGTTGAAGCCCAGCCTGAAATACATGAGACTCTGTCTCAAAAACAACAACAAAAAAATCCACAAACAGACAAGCAACCAACCAGTAAAACCAAACATTCTCCAAAAGTTAAAAAAACTCTAGGCTTGGTCTAGATAATCTCAAGTTCAAAGCAATAACAGGAAAAAAAAAAAAAGCAGTAACAGGCTTCAAATAACTATATGTTTAATTCAAGATAATATCAGGGAAATGCCTTGCACAGAACCTGAGACACAATAGTACACAGTGATAGACTTTATTATTTCAGCAAAGTAAAGCACAGTGTATGACTTTTTCTTTTCAGACTGAGAAAATATACTTCATCAGACAGTGCTTCTCAAACCTAGCTGGGCATGAAAATAAGATAAGTATATAGTATTTAAAACATAGATTTTTAGGCCCCAAACTGTCTGAGGCTTTAAAACTCCTAAATCTGCTTTAAAAAAAGTCTCCAAGTTATTCTGAGGCAGATGGCATATGGACCTCCACACATAGGGAACACTGCCTTAGGAGTTTTCATTAAGGATTTGATATTTTAATAACTCATTTTATTTTACCAAAAAGAAAAATGCTCAGTTATAATAAATGTACAGTATATGTACATCTATAAAGTGTGCACATACACATTTATGTATATTTATTTTTGTGTGTATATATATTCACACAGTCACACTTTGAATTTCCAATGAATGCTTCTCAAGGAGTAAGATTTTTGTATTAATGAGCATTTTTATAATTACATCCTGAACTAAAATGAGTGACAACAACTTCTCAAAAAATTTAGTTATGGATTCTCTAAACAGCAAAAAAATTTAATCTCAATACATATGTTCATTGATTTCTGTAGTACAAAAAATAATGTCTTTGTATTAGAGGAAAAAAAAACCAGAAACTTAGAAAATATTATCAAAAAGGAGAAAACTTCCTTTTTTAATTTAATTTAATTTTTTTATTTTGAAGAGAATAAAACCAAATGAAATAAAACAGAATAGAGTCAATGGAAACAAAACAATGAACATGGCACAGGACTTCAAAACAAGATAAAAGAAAATCTACAAAAAACTATTTCGAAGAACACAAGAGGCATGATGGTAGCCATTGTTGACTCCCGTCTGTCTTGTTTTGAAGTCCTGTATTGCTTGCATTGTTCTATTCTGATCTGCTTTTTTCTGTTCTACTCTGTTTTGTTTCATTCTCTTTAAAAAAAGAAAAAAGGAAATCTACAATGGCTACCATAATGTCTCTTGTTATCTTCAAGATAACTGCCCAGGCCAGGGAAATAGCTCAGTGGCATAAGCAGCAGCCTGGCAAGTGTGAGGTCATGAGTTTGATCCCTGGTGCCAAAAACAACCAAACTAACGAACAAAATAACTGCCCATACCATCAGGCACAACAAAACCAAAGAAAACAGCAGAATAAAACCAATCAAAGCAAACCAATGAAAGCAATACAGGACTTCAAAACAAAACAACAGGGAAACATCAGTGGCTACCATTATGCCTCTTGTTATCTTCAAAGTAGCTGCCCATACCCTCAGATACAATATGGTCAAACAAAGCAAAATAGAATAAAATCAATCAAAACAAAACAATGAAAGCAGGACAGGGCTTCGCAACAAGGTAATAGGAAACCAATAATGGCTACCATAATATATTTTGTTATCTTAGAAATTGCTGTCCATGCCATCAAATATATTAAAATCTAACATAACAAAGCAGATTAAAACAAGATTAAATAGAACAATTAAAACAATACAGGGTTTCAAAACACAGTAATAGATTAACAATGGCCACTGCCTTAAAAAAGGGAAAACTTTCAGAAATCTCCCTGGCAGTAAGATGGAGGTTGTTGTGAGCCTCACGCTTCTCTTCTGCTCTGCCTTCCCCACTGTGAACACTACTCGCAGTGTGACTGCGTACGAATGCTCAGAACATTTTATTAAGGGGGTGGAGGGGAGGCCTGGGTACCAAGGAAAATGAGGAAGATCCCTTTCTGTGACTGGGGAGGCTACTTACCAACAGGAAGTTCACTGAATTTTGACTAGGGGCAGTCTATATACTACATCCTGGGGACAAACATTTCTAATGGTACTGCTGTCTAATCTGTACCTCTAGTCTTGAATGTGCATAATTCAGAGGAAAAATATTTCTCTTTGATTCACCAACTACAGAGAAAGTCAAACAGAGAAGACTATCTTTCAAATTTTCTGAGACTTTTAGGAATGCTACAGAAATCAATTCCATGCCATATATGGGTGGATAAAAACAAGGGCATTTGTATTTACCCACCCTGTCTCTGTTTGCTGTGTCTCTCAGTCTCTCTGTCTCTGTTTCTCATAGAATGAAATGGACCAGCTTGCCAAGGAATTCAGAATTAGGATGATTATAGTTGTATTAAAAGTAACATGGTCGTTAGTTCCCAATCCACATGGCAAGACCACTGAAGACGATTTTGCAGACATAGCTCATGATATACTCACGAATGGGCAAAGAAAATGACATCGCTTGGAAAAACCCTGAAGAAAGTAGATACAAAGTTGAGTCACCCCATCCAGTTCACCAGTATCATCCCAGTAGGGGCCTGGAGAGTAGGTACCTGTTACGTAAATGCCACACCAAAATTATTTACTAAGTGAACACACAAATGATTTGAGTTGTGAAAAATGCACTGGGAAAAAAAAAATTCTTGAAGGAAAGTTCCCGTATGGTAACAGAGTATCGGTGGTTCAGTGGTAGAATTCTCGCCTCCCTTATAGTAACAGTGATTTTCTGTCTTTTACTTTCCTTTACGTTTGGGTGGGTGCCAATTTTCTATAATAAGTATGTCTTACTTTTATAACTTAGACAATTAAAAAAAAAAAAGCAGGGCTCCTTGTTTTCTAATTCCTCAGTTTTATCTGTTTGTAAGCTTTCAGGTCTGCTTTCCTATTGCTGGAAACTACTTTCATATTTTGTTCTATGACCGAATTTTTTTATCCTAGTATTAAAAATATAGCTGTAAGAAAAACACTATGTTACTTTGCTTGGAAAGTTTAAGATCAACTAAATTGAGATAAAACAACAGAAAACTACAATTGGGTTTAATAATATCCTAATAGAAGCAAATAAGTAAATGGAAAATGTCATTAAATGGCAAATGTCCATAGAGTAGGAAAGGATAACACAAACAATCCCCCACTTCTCCAGATTTCACTTAAGATGGTACAAAAGTGATATGTATTTAGTAAAAATCACACTTCAAATTTTTATTTTCCCCTGTGCTATCAATATGCTACTCGACTTCCTCTTATTTAAAAAATGTATTAGTGTATATTTGTGATACAAAGTAAGTACAGTCATCACTGGGAACTGTACATACACGTACTGCATCTTGATCCTTTTTATGGTCTCCTCTTATGATAAAATGGGCAGCGTTTATATTCCCTGCAGGAATTTAGAGAGCTAAAATGTTGGGGAAATACCCAGTCCACTATAGTGTGCTGTGTTGCTAAACTATGATGCTGTGCAGATCAAGTACATTAAGTACATTTTCAGATTAGGATATTTTAAATTTACAATGAGTTTATAGGTATAACCCCATCACCTGTTGAGGGGCATCTGCATTTCACTAGGTTAGTGATGCCCTCTGCCATTTACTTCATTGCCATTGTGGACTAAAATCAGAGCGCTAATGAGCACTGCTCAGGCTAAGATGTCCTGCACACCAGTTTGTATGTATTCATTCCATCACTCATGCATGGTCACCACATGCTCTTGGTTGGGGTTCAAGCCAACTTGTGGCAAACAAGAGAAGTTATTTAATTTGTAACAGAGCTTTCAAATGCTACTGCCTCTTAGCTAAACTGAAAGAATACCATTAACCACAAAACCCAAGGAATTCTACAACCAAGTTGCGCCTCGTCTGAAATGCCCCTAGGCAGCAGATAAAGCAGTCAGTCCCCCAGGGGCCTGGAGAGCAAGGCTATGATACAAAGTGCTAGAGCTAAAGAACCCTTCATTTGTATGATATCCCTATCTACATGTGTATAGAATTTCTAAATTCTTAACACCTATGACTTTCACCTCCTTAGCTACTCTACAAAGTATGATCGCTGTATCTTTTTCCTTTTACAGATGGGTGCACCGAGGCCCTCAGACATGGAGTGGCTCGCTCACCTTTGCATGGGAAGGCAGCCATGGCAAGGCTGGACCTGGATTCAGTTTCATTTCAGTATGCCGCATTGCCTCTATGCTTCCTGCAGGAATATGCAGGGCTGAAGTGCTCCCACCTGTTTCACTGAGACACTCTAAAAGCTATGGGCAGTAGGTGAACGTCCCTAGCAACAGATCCAACTTACGCGTACATGGGCAAGTCATTTTCTGTTAGACATCATCATCATTAGCTTTCAACAATTACAACGAGTGTCCCTTTAGCCCAGAGCATTCAATGCAGAAACTGTTCAGGTAGTGCTGATCCAAATTTCACACACCGGAGTTTTGGTTTTTCCATCTCAGGTTCAGTAAAGCACGCTGATGATCGGCTGTGGAGCGGCGCTGCATCCCTGACCCTTTCGAGCTTTGCTGCCCACCACAGGTTGTTCTATTCAGACTGTCATCTGGCAGCTGCAGCTTTTAGGCAATTACCCATGGCCACTTAGTGACAGTATTAGGAAAGTTAAGTTGGGATTGTTCCCAACTCCTAATTTACCTCTCAATAAAAATTGAAAGCTAAAAAAACCATCTTGGCTGCAGCCTCTAAGTATTTTTCAAAGACACAGCTGGTGAGGTGGGTGTGAAGCAAGTCATCTGACCAAGACTTCGGATTAACTGGAATGCTGGGGGAGGCCTTGAGGGCGTCTCAGGAGCTGCTTTCCACTGCCAGTCTTTGGGGGAGTCAGGCAATTTATCCTTAAAATACTTAGTCTGATTTACTTTACATTACCTAATATTTTGCTTTATGTGTCTCTTTCTGGTTAGCAGCTGTTCTGGTCTTTCTCATTGCCCTTGCCCATTGTCACCTGTTCAACTTAATAGCTGCACTTCTTCCTTTTCTCTGCAGTTTTCACCCTTCTTTTGATCCGTTTCTTCCCTCCAGTTCTGATCAGCAAGGAGCACAGGGTGCCGTGCTCCCCACAGCACGCTAAGCCAGGCTCCTTTCTGTGGAAGGTGAGTTTCCATTTCCTTCCATCCTGGGCAGCAGCATCCTAATAGGCAGCAGTGGGGGACACCAAAGTGACTATTTAAAATGAGAAATGAAATCAAAACCAATTTCAAAATTTAAAAAGCTGCCACTGTCACAAACATCACAAAGTCTAGTGACATAGCTTCATTCAGACAGAATTTTATTTCATTATTAAAGGTCAGTGATGCAGAGCTGGCCATGGCCACTACAGCCTTGACAGTCACAGCTGGGGCGTTGAGTTTTATTTTAAGCCATCGGAAAATTTGAGGGCCGGGATCTAACAGAGTAGGACCATTTGAGCGGCTGTGCTGAGAGTATCCTGTAGAGGGCGTGTGGAGCCCGTGAGCCCTGATTCTTGCCAGGTGACTTGATTCAGAGTGGTTACTATAAATGACTGTTGATGCCTAAGTACAAAGAATAGAGAACTCATTGCTGCACAACGTCCAATGTGGACCAGATTTTGAGCCAAGCCCCCTGCTGAGTTTGCAGTGGATTAATGGTTAAATAAATCCCTAGCACACTTTGTAGACCCTAAAAGTTTGTGAATTTGCACTTTCTCATAGCAGGGGTCAGGGTGACCGATCAAAGGCCCGGGCTTCTTTGACTCATTCATACAAACTGTGTGGAGGATGACAAAAGTTTTTAGGGTTCTGAAGTAGAATCGATGCTCTGCCACTTACAAGAAGAGAAATTCCAGCCAAGTTTCTTAACTTTTGAAAGTCCCGGCTTCCAAGGGTGGAAACAGATGGGCCAACGCATCGAACTTTGGGAGGAAGAAATAAGAGAACCTGTGTAAGCGAAGCAGTAACAGAGGAGCAGGAGTTGGTAACGATCCAATTCAGTGTTGCTGTATCAGCGGTGAAAACAGCCAGTATCTGCCTTTTGTAGGCATTAGTACGTGTAAATACCTGCAAAACATCCTTTGACCTGAGATTCCTGGTAAATCACCAAGGACTGATTTAATCTGATTTTTTTTTAAATGTAGTGTTTTTCCAACCAGGGACGGCACCAACCCTGACACCAGACATACTGGTTAAAAATGCAAATTTCTAGAATCTGAAACTCTAGGGTGGGATCCAGGGTCTACATTTAAAGCCCCACTCGCTGGCTCTGGGTGGGTCCACCCACGGGACCTGGAAGGGCTTGATCTTGGTCCTGTTCCTGCTTTGCCAGACGGGCCCCTGCCTCCCTCGCCGTAGCAGAAGGAGGTTGAGGCAGCAGTGAGGAGAACAGGTTTCCATTTTAGCACCAACATTTCGGTCTGTCTGGGAACCATGATTATCACAGCTGAGTTTCATGCTTCTTTCTGGGACCAGCTTTCCGGTGTCCGGGATGCTCTCACTTTTCCGGCCACAGCGACAGCTAACCAAGGCGAGAGCGGCGGGAGAGGCGGCCGCGGGTGGCGGGGACCGCGGTGGCGGCGACCGAGAGCGCCCCGGCGGCAACTGCGGGGTGGAGGCGCGCGGGCCAGGCTGGGGCGCGCTCCCACAGAAAGAACGCAGGTCTTTCAGGAAATCAAAGGACCAGCGCCCTCCAGCGCCGGCAGCAGATTCCAGTTTCCTTCTGAGTACCACAGAAAAGGAGAGACGCTAACTACAGTGATCTGGACGTCCCTAAAGACCAGGTCCTGGAGCCCGGACTGCAGCTACCACTCCCGCCCTGTTCTTGTGGGTCTGCACCCTGCCCCGGTCCAGCCTAACCCCACGCCCCACAGGGAACTCCGCAGAAGAAACTAAAACACCTGCAAGAGTGAGAAAGTTTCCGGGGAGCAGCTGTGAGCAGGCCGATAAGGAAGGAGATGAGAGAGAAGGGAGAGGAAGAGACAGAGGGAACGTTCTTGGGAAGTTCCACCCCCCAGGATGAAAGGGGCTCTCGAATTCTCTCCAGCCACACTTCCCTCGGCTGTCTGCAGGCACACCTTCCCACAGCGCCCCTGGGGTACAGTGCCTGGAGGAGGGGCCTTCATCTCCAGGGCTTCATCCCTAGGTGGCTGCTAAGGGGAATTCTGAGAAATACCATTATCCTCTTTTCACGTGGTCTTACTTTCTGCTTCTGCAATTAGCTCAGTGAGATAAAGGAGCTGGCGTTTTATTCCTCGTTGCACTCCAGTGCCCAGCACATGTTAGCAAATGCTCAAGCTCCATCCGATCCAGGGAGCCTGGCTCCGGAGCCCTCAGAGCCTGTCAGGGCATCACACTGCCTCTTGTGAATGATTGAGTGAATGAATGAGGTGTGAGTGACTGCTTACTAAGGAGTGAGTGACTGTTTACTGATTTGGGTGAGTTCTCTGGAAAAATATACAGGTGTGGGGGCTGGACCAGGTTTAGTAACAGGGAAGATCCTCTGTGATTGCTAGAAAAGAATGCATGCTTTTAGGGTCTCCAGGCTGTTAACCGCTCCAGATCCTTGCACATCGTACCTGGCCTCCGGCAACTTTTTACCAGGCTGGAGGCTGTAGTAATGGTTCTTAAATTTGCTTCCATAATAGTCACTTGACAGAACTTTTTAAAAAGGGGCCAAGGGAACCCTGCAGGTGAGCTTGGTGCACACAGCCCTGAGTTCAAGTCCCAGCCTGGTCCCTCACTAGTATTAGGCTGGCGATGGAATGTCTTTGGGCTTTGCTTTCTTCATTTATGAGTTGGCCAGGTGTGTTACTGGTTGAACTGTGTCTTCCCACAATTCATGTATTGAAGTCTAAACTCCTGGTTTCTCAAAAGTTTCCCTTACTGGGTCGCTGCAGTTGTAAGTAGTTAAGGTGGATAATGCTGGAATAATGTGGGGCCCTAAACCAAAGACTGGTGTTCTTATGAGGGAGAATCTGCAGACAGATGGATGTGCACACAGGGAGACTGTCACATGAAGGCCAAGGTCACGCTGTTGCAAGCCAGGGAACTGCCAGCTGTTAAAGCCGTGAGACAGCTCTTTCTCTAGTGCCCTTTGAGGGAGCACAGCTCCACCCACACCTAGGTCTCAGATTTCCCACCCTCCCAAAGGACAACAGCTTTCTGTTGTTCAAAGACACCCAGGTTGTGTTTCTCTAGTGTGGCAGCCCCAGCAAACAGATTTGGGGGCATTGGATTTGGGGGG
>RJWT010019833.1:5792-18335 GCA_004365215.1 Cuniculus paca | reverse complement strand
CCTATAATCTCAGCACTCAGGAGGCTGAGGCAGGAGGATTGTTGCAAGTCTGAGGCCAGCCAGAGTTACACAGTGAGATCAAGGCCAGCCTAATCTATGTACAGTATGTATCAAGATTCTGTATCAACAAAAAGGGTTGAAGGGAGGAGGGGGGTTCAGGAAAAAAGAAGAATCAAGAACTATCATGTATCGGTACAAACTTCCTCTAATATAAGTGATCATTAGGTATAGCTAAAATATACCAATGAAATTAATAATAAAAAATTCAAGTTCATGAAAGACTCAATAAGATACAAAATTCCTGATAAATATGGAGAAATGGTTCTGAAATCCAATGGTGCTTTTATTCTTTGATTTGATTGGTTTAAGTCCCTTTCCTACTATTTGAAGGCAATATGTGAGAAGATAGGAACAGCTCTTTTGAAAAACGAGACACTACGGTAGCCATTGCTAGTTTCTTGTTATCTGACTTGAAGACCTGTAATGCTATTCTCTTTTATCTGGTTTTATACTACTTTGTTTTGTTTGAGTTTATTGTCTGTAAATGTATGAACAACCATTTTAAAGAAAGCAAGAGACACTAGGATAACCATTGTTGATCTCCTGTTGTTATGTTTTGAAAACCTGTATAGCTTGCAGTGTTCTGTTTTGAAATGCTGTATTATGTTTGACTCTATTCTGTTTTCTTTTGCTTTGTTTTGTTCTGTTTTGTTTTGTTTTGTTCTATTCTCTTTAAAATAAAAAAAAATTCAAGTTCAAGGGAAAAAAGAATCAAAATGGGAAAAAAAAAAGTTCATAGTGTAAATAATAAGTAGTCCTACAAAATGTAGGACACATGGTCCCTATCTCCAAAAATGTACCCTTGCCCTAAAGGTAGAAATAGGACCCATTTCATGAAGATTAATAAAGACACACAAATATAAGTGTGAAGCAATATAAAACGTACCTCAGTTAGCTCTACAGGCAAGGAAATGTGTTCCCAAGTGCAAATACACACTGACTTAACATTACCATACATCTCAGTTACTTAGTCTTGTACAGCAAAGTAATCTAAAATAACTTTGCAACTTGGGCAGGACAGGTGGGAGGAAACCTCTCTTTGCTCCATATAATCACGCAGGGTGGCTCCAATGGGCTTGGAAAATCTACTTCCAACAAACCCTTCTTCCCACAGTTGCAGTGTGGTGCTGACTGTCAGCCAGGTCTGCAACTGAGTCCAGTCTAAGTTGCTAAACTGCCCAGGCTAGGCTTGAACTTACACTCCTGCCTCAACTTCCCAGAGAGCTGGGATTACATACATAAACCACCAAGTCCATTATACTTTGAGAAACTTTGTAAGAGTTTGTAGCAGGACTTAGAGACTGGGCCTGCAGATACCTAATGGTAACTACAAGCAGAGGAAGGCTTGCTATCTCTGCCTTCATTTTACATCTTTATTCCTTAAAATTTTGTGTCAGATCTCTGCTCAGCTTCACACATAGCCATGTTAATCACTCAAGGAGTCTGCCTAAAAACTTGGCAATATAAATCTATCAGCCTTAAATTTGCCTAGTCTACATCATCCCCCTTCAAGGCAGAGAATACCAAGACAAGAATAACTAAGTTATTCTTTACAATATCCTCATGCTGACCTCCTGGAATGACTACTTAGCTGTTCCTAGTCACTGTGTTAAACCTGCAGTCACCTTGGACTCCAAGAAAAGAAGAACCTCACAGAATGACCCATAATGAGGTCACCCCGCACATAAGCAGGAGCGAACATCTGACAGGAACCAGAGTACTCCTGCAAGTCATAAGGACTTTTTCAGAGCCACCTCACAGAACCAGTCCTGGCATATCAACCAGACTACAGACCACCAATCCTCCCAGCTATGCAAACCCTTTCTTATGGTTAATACATTGTGTCAACTTGAGCAGTTTAGAAGTTTAACTGAGAGACTCAGCAGGAAGCCAGGGTTCTTACTTTGTAAATATCCTCATCCTGTGCAAAGGAGGGCAAGGATATTTTATGAGTTTTACACCCACCCTGAAGGTGGGGGGCGGGGGGCCTGTGTACAATTTAAGGTAGAAAAGAGGCTTGCGTTTTGCTCTTTTGCTCTGGCTGCTGCCTTGAAGTGTTGTCCCAGTGCCATGCCACCCTGCCTTGGAGCCAGCTGATTATGGACTGAAATCTCCAAAAACTGTGAGCTAAATAAACCTTTCCTTGCTTCATTTTGGTGTCAGGTGTTTGTCTCAGCAAGGAAGAGAAAAGTAACCAAAACACCCTTCAACTATGCACACACCCAACCCTTCTCTGCTCCTTTTTCTGTAAAAACCCAAAGTGCCTGTCAGTCCCTCAAAGACATCTTGAATTGATTCTCTTTGTCTGTCCTTCCCAGTATGGTCACACTGATTAAAGCGACTTTCCTGCCCTCCACAACTGCCTGTCTCATTGACTGACTTTTTGGGATAGGTGGCCAAGCGAGGTCTTTGAAGATTCCCAAGCCCTGGGCCTCCAGCAACAAATTCAAATATAATTAACCCCACCCTCCTGGGCAGTAATCCTCCCCCACCCCACCCCTGCAGAGGAAGGGAACTTAACCTTACACATCTTCAAGGGATGCGGTCTGCTTTGAAAAATAGAATACCCAAGGATGAAATTTAGAGTCTACACAATAAAGACCTCTAATTACATTACACAATGAAGTCTAGAAATAGGTGGTTACAAGAATGGGACAGCAACTCAATGATATCACCAAATAATCAGTTTTTGGGTTGTTTTTGTTTGTTTTTTGCTTTCATTCAGCCATCTTCAACATGTTAGCTTTTCATTTTAGCATGCTAGACCTTATGGCCAACATGTTAGCCCCTAGGATCACACTCTACACACACACAACCGCACTCTAACAAGGGAAATGGGTAAGGTGGCACTTTGGTTTTTGTTATAGGTGTTTTGTTTTGGTTTGGTTTGGTTTTGGTTTCGGTTTTTTTGTGTTTCGGGTTTGGTTTTGGTGGTTTGGTATGGTATGGTTTGGTTTAGTTTAGCTGGGTTTAGTTTGGTCTTGAGACAGGATCTCTATGTATTTCTGGCTGGCCTTGAACTCACTATGTATAACGCAGCTGATCTCACACTTGTGGCAATCCTCCTGCCTCAGCCTCCCCAATGCTAGGATAACAGGTGTGTACCTTCACTCTGACTGCATCTGAGAGGAAAATATTTCCTCCAAGCTATCTTCCCACCATTTCTGTCAGACTCCAGCCTACCCTCAAATTTCATTGGGTCTACAACTTCAACGTCATATAGTAATAATAACTGAACATCATCAGGTGTGAAAAACCCACACCAGCCAGGCGTGGTAGCTCACACCTGTGATCTCAGCACTTGGGAGGCTGAGGCAGGCGAACTGCTGAAAGTTTGAGGCCAGCCTGGGCTACATAAATGAGTTCAAGACCAGCCTGAACTGCATAGCAAACTCTGTCTTGAGAAGAAAAATCCACGCCTAGCACAGCCAGTCGTGTAAAGGCCTTGCTTGTTTTTTGGTTTTTGGATTTTTTGAACCAGGAATCAAACCCAGAACCTTGTGCTTGCCAGGAAGGCTCTGTGCCGCTGAGCTACATCCTCCGCCCTCTAAAGGCTATTTTTAACAAAAAATCAGAGGACAACTGAGGTTTTGGGAAACCCCAGGATTACACAGCCACTAACAATGGCCACTAGGGTGGCTCTTCACTCCAGCCTTCCAATCTCTGGTCTTCCTGCGGTTGCCAATGTGGCGCTCCGAGGCTTCTTACCCACTTCAAATATGGCCATCCAGCTACATTCTCCTTTACTACCCGGTGGGCGATGACAACTACAACTTCCGTGCCCATTTCCAAAAGGGCCGCCTTCAGCGGGGTCGCAGTTCTAACTGCGCAAGCGCGAAGGCAAGTCCGCTTCCGGTCAAAATGGCGGTATCCTTGATGTGCGGGCGCCGGGAGCTTCTGCGCTTGCTACGGCCCCAGCGTCAGGTAAAGGTGCGCGAGGCTGAGCGCCAGGATGCTACCCTGTCCCTGCAACCAGAGCTGAGGACATGAGCAGAGGCTGACCCGGTCACCGGGACCAGCGTGTCATGACCTCGGGTCGCGTGAGGACACAGGAGGGTTATGGTTTCGGCTCCAGTTTCCCGCGGCTGCCTTGGCCCCTGTCAGCACCTTCAGACGGGGTCTTCTGCACCCCCGCGCGGGTCTGCGGGGACTCCGATGGAGGCCACCCGGGCGTGCGCGCTGCCCTGCACGCACCAGTTGCTGCCTTCCGGCCGGCAGCCAACGCGCACAGAGCTGCGGAGCCCTGGCCTCAGCCTGTTTGGGGGGCGTGAGCATAAAGAAGGCCCTGGGGGCCCTACGCTTTCAGTAAAAAGGCTCCGTTTTCGTTTTCCCCGGTCAGTTCCACAGCGTCGCAGGGCCCTCTCAGTGGCCCTGGAAAGCGCAGGCCGCCGGGTGCTGGATCCCAGCCGGTCGGAGCTGCGGGCGACCGCAGTTCGTCCTCCTCGCAGTCTCCAGCCCCCGCTGCCTCAGTACCTCTGCCGTCTCCTTTGCGGAAGCCCAGGTAAGACGCCTCTCTGCTCTGTTTACAAGAAGTGGAAATATGTAGCAGAGTTCTTTTCCACATTACATACAGTTTCCCAAAATATGAGCACCCCTGCTTGGATTTTCAGTCCAATTGGGAAATAATTGAAAGTACAACAGGAAATATATTATATTGTAGGTAGGCATTGTGTGTTGGAGGTGGCAAGCCAAGGAAGAGGATGTGTGTGAGATGTGATTCTGTGTTGTGTACTATAGAAATTGTAATTTCCATATCAGATACATGATTTCGTGAATACTGTTCCTTGGGAGAAGATAAAATAAGTTTATTGGTCATAACTGAGTTGAGGACTGGGATGTTGCTCGACTGTAGAGCACTTTCCTAGCGTGCTGGAAACACTGGGTTCAATTACCAGCACTGAAGACAAATAATTTTTTTAAAAGATTGAACGAGAAATTGTAAGCATGACTAGTTTCAGTATGCAGAAAAAAATCATGATAGCGATATTCACATGGCCACACTTTGGGCAGTGATTCAAGAAGTAACTTCCCAACATAAAGGGAAGTCATAGAATCTCAATGTAAGTAATTTCTCTTCCTGTAAAAGTAGTGTGACCTTTTTAAGCATGAATTCTAGGTATACTGTTGGCCACGTGGGAAAACAAGAAGTAGAGTCGAGAACACAGAAACCAGCAGTAGTTATTGTGAAGGTGTGTCTAGCTTGCTGGCTCCCCAGAATCTGGCAGGCCTAGCTTGCCTGGATTGCATTGAGTGAAAAATTGTCTTGGGCCCATGTAAACTACATAGTTAAAATGTATAAGTTACTATATATATATATATATATATATATATATGTTTATATATGTTTTATTAAAACATAGGCATGTTTAACTTGCAAACTGCAGATTGGACATGCTGTTAGAAGGACCTCCTTTCTGCGTGTCCCATTGGACTAAATACCACACATGGCTTCCTTTCACACAGGTCCAGGCCCCTCCTGTTGTTCCTGCAGCTCCCTCGCCCACAGTGGTACCTGAGGTGGCTCCTGGAGAAACTGCAGATGTAGTCCAAGCTGCTACAGAACTGAGCCTCACAGAACTGGGGCTCGGGTCATACACCCCAGTGGGATTAATCCAGAACTTTTTGGAATATATGCATATTGAGCTGGGCCTACCTTGGTGGGGGGCCATTGCTGGATGTAAGGGGGGACATATCCTGGACAAAGGTGGAGGAAAAGGGATTGTTGGGGGGGGACCCTTAAAGATGGCAGTTCTGTGAGTAGACACAGAAATTTTAAGGGTCAGAAAAACAGATTATTCAAATGAAGCTCATGGTACTTAGATGCTTTACTTAGGTACTTAGGTATTTAGAACATATAACTAGTTACATGTTCTAAAGAGCATTATAAAACCACTTGATCATCTGGGGTTCAAAAAGTATAAATACTTGAGGGCCAGGGATTTAGCTCAGCGGTGTAAGCGCCTATGTGGCAAGTACAAGGTTGTGAGTTTGGTCCCCGGTACCAAAAAAAAAAAAAAAAAAAAGTATAAATGTAAGCAGGGAATTGGAGTGAGGGCGTCTTATTAACAGCAATGAAGCGACCTTGGTTTAAGAGAGTAGAAAGTCAGGTCAGGCACTTAAACCCCTAAAGAAGCCACTTGCTCTGCTTTTGTGAAAGCCAGAACTGTGGTTTTGCATTGTTTCTCCTTATACCTTGCTGCATCAGCTGTCTCCTCCTTTCCTGTACTTTCAGTGTCTTCCTCCTGCCCTACATATGAACATGCTCAGCCATACCCATGTGTCAGTCATGGCAAATCTTCTTCCCTTCATATTTGTTCCCCTTTCTTTCCTTTTCCTTTTATATCTTTTAATTAAGAGGATTTGCATCTAGTGGGCCCATGTCTTCCCACTTACTCTTTAACCTTCAGCAATCCAGCCTTTGCTAAAATCACCTAACTCCAACTGCCAATGCCACCATTACTATATATACTTTCTGCCTTAGCTATTTTAGAACTTGAAAACTTCCCCTTACCTTTTATGAAAATCTTTTTTCCTGGTTTTGACTTTCTGACCATGCCATCTTCACTACCCAGTACCCTTAGCTGCCTCTTCAGTGCTGATACTCTGGGTTTCATCCTTAGCTCTCTGGTCTCTTCTCAACCCAAACATTCATACATCTATAGATACCATAAACTAAGTAGCTGTTAGAAGCCAGTCATGGTGGTATATGCTTGCAATTCCAGCACTGTGAGGTTGAAGCAGAATTGCAAGTTCAAACCCAGCCTGGGTAACTTAAAAACTTAGACCCTGTCTCAAAATAAATTTTAAAAAGAGTTGGGGATGTAACTCAATGTGAAGACCCTGCGTTAAATCCCCAGTAAAAACAGTTGTGGAAATGACCAGTTATACAAAGTGTAAAGAAAAGATTAAGAGGGTGCTAAAGCAGTAAGCCACTAGATTACTTTCTACTCCAGGCATTTAGAACAGTAGCTTTCAAACCTCATTCCTCAGAGTTGCAGAGTTTCAAAAAGATCCCTCTAAGCTAGATAAATGCTCTGTCATAAAAAGCCAGGCTTTTCCTTCACGCAGGGCAGCTGGATTTATTTTATTTGTATATGGTGTCTATATTTGGAGCTCAAGGAAAAAAGTTCCACTACTAATAGAAAAGTTTAGGGGCAATTGATGTAGAAAAGAAGCTTCTGTCACCCTTTTGTTCAAGTAAACAAATAAGATCATCTGCTTAGAAAGGTTACTACTGAACTTTTGTGATGCCAGAGCAGAGAAACAGCCTTGAAGACACTAAGTCAGTACCCTGTCCTAATATCTGGGCCTCTTGGGCATGAACCACAGGGTAGAAAAGTCTGGAATAAAGACTTCAGTGAGGACCTAAAAACCTTCAACTTGGTAGTTGCAGAATTGCTTTCATTTCACACCAGTCCTATTTGTGTTTTCCAGGTACAGTCCTTGCCCGCTGCCTGATTTTTCCTGTCATTGTGAAGGGCCAGCGAGAGGCAGCCAAGATCCACAACCATTCGCCAGAGATCCAGAAGTTTTCCGCTCGAATCAGAGAGGCCAAGTTGGCAGGAGACAATGCTGAGGGTAAGTCGTTTTGCAAGGTGACCGTGGGGGGAACCACATATATACTTCTGACGTTCAACTGGGAGAAAGGGACAACCTAAACCAGGAATTGCTGCAGTTGAGCAAGTTCTAAAGATTATATGTTTCAATAAATGCTGGAGAGGCTGTGGGGAAAAAGGAACCCTTCTCCACTGTTGGTGGGAGTGCAGACTGGTGCAACTACTGTGGAGGTCAGTATGGAGATTTCTCAGAAAGCTAGGACTGGAAGTCCCATTTGACCCAGCTATTCTGCTTCTGGGCATATTCCCAGAAGAAGTGAAATCATCTTACCACAGCGATATATGTGCACCCATGTTTATAGCAGCACAATTTGTAATAGCCAAATCTTGGAAACAACCCAAATGCCCATCAATTGAGGATTGGATAAAGAAGATGTGGTACTTTTATACAGTGGAGTACTATTCAGCTATAAAAAATGATCACATGGAGGCTTTTATAGGTAAATGGATGCGACTTGAGACCATACTCATAAGTGAAATAAACCAAACCCACATGTGTAAACACCGCATTGTCTCCCTAGTGTAAGAAACTGAAAGACTCAATAAGATACAAAATTCCCGATAAATATGGAAAAAAGGTTCTGAAGTCCAACAGTGCTTTTATTCTTTGATTTGATTGGTTTAAGTCCCTTTCCTACAATTTGATTGCAATATGTGAGAAAATAGGAGCAGCTCTTTTGAAAAATGAGACACTACAGTAGCCATCGCTGGTTTCTTGTTGGCCAATTTGATGGCCTGTAGTGCTCTCTTGTTTTATCTGGTTTTGTATTGCTTTGTTTTGTTTGAGTTTATTGTCTGTAAATGTATGAACAACCATTTTGAGGAAAGCAAGAGACACTGGGGTAGCCATAGTTAATCTCCTGTTGTTATGTTTTGAAGACCTGTGTAGCTTTCTGTGTTCTGTTTTGAAATGCTGTATTGTGTTTGACTCTTAAAAAAAAAAAAAAAAAACAGATTCTATGTTTCTTGGGCCTAACGCCTCTGAGGTTGGCCAAGGTCAGTTTGAAATTTCATGTCCCAAGTAATGAAGGGATTCACCCTCACTGACATAGCTGTTAATCTAGCCATTAATTTTGTCTCAACCCACAGTTTCCAGGGTCTCCAGAGAAATGGCATTATACCAGAAAAAGCATGATATTAAATTACTAAGACCTCTCATTCTACCACTAACTCAGGTGAGCAAAAACGTTTCCTTTCTTATCTCATCCTAATCCCATTAAATGACCTTCTGTATGTTTCTCATGTCAGAAGAACAGGTGGTCGTGACTGCCCTAGCTTTTAGTGATGGGGTAGTGAAAGTGTCCCCTCTGTTGAAGTGTGCTGACACTGCTTATCTCTGTTTATCCTGTGTAATAGGCCCCTATCTTCATCTCCTTCTTCATTGCCTTGAGAGAGATGGCCAACCTTCCTGTGCCCAGCATGCAGACAGGCGGCCTTTGGTGGTTCCAGGACCTCACAGTATCCGATCCCATGTATATATTACCGCTGGCAGTTACTGCTACAATGTGGGCTGTCCTTGAGGTGAGCCCAGGTTGGCCAGGTACCAGGCCTGCAGAGTAAATGGGAGTAGGGGAGGAATGGTTGTGCATCATCATCACTCTCCACCCCCCAGAGAAACAGAATAGATGGAAGAGAGAGGAGTATCAAACTCCCTAAGATTGCCATGCATTCACTGTAGTTTTTCCCTGCTGACAGCTAGGTGCTGAGACGGGTATGCAGAGTTCTGACCTTCAGTGGATGAGAAACGTTATCAGGGTGATGCCCCTGGTGGTCTTGCCCATAACCATCCACTTCCCTACGGTAGGTAATGGCTTTGGAGCCAGCTCCTCCACCTCACCTAGCCACCCACCAGTGGCCTGACCATCGATGCAGCTCCTGAGCACCCTCTCTCCATTATCACCCAGGGAGTGTTCGTGTACTGGCTCTCCTCCAATATGTTTTCCCTGGTCCAAGTGACCTGCCTCCGGATTCCAGCTGTGCGCGCTGTCCTCAAAATCCCCCCGCGTATTGTACATGACCCTAACAAATTACCTCCACGGGAAGGCCTCATCGCGGGCTTCAAAAAAGGTAAGGGCACAACCAGGAGACAATGGTCTAAAAGTGAGGATGGTACTAACTTCTCGTCCTCTTCACACAGGCTGGAAGAATGCTGAAATTGCACATCAGCTCCGTGAGCGTGAACGACGCATGCAGAATCACTTGGACCTAGCAGCCAGGGGTAAATCATCACTGCAGGTTCAGTTCTGTCTTCCGTTTCTTCTTTTCCTTTGTTCACTGAGATTTCTCTTTTTCTCACCCAGGTCCCTTACGACAGACCTTTACCCACAACCCTCTGCTGCAGCATGGAAAGGATCCCAACACACTCAGCAGTGGCGGTGGCAGCAACAAACCAAAGTCAAAGCAGCCCTGGCGTGACACACTTGGCTGACTCGTGTTCTCCACTCATCCTGGCAGGAACTGTCTCTTCCGAAGTTCGTCCTCAAACAGACTCAATACCATGTCCTTGCGGTATGGAGAAGTTCGCTTTAAAAACTGATGGCACTACAGACTCACTCCCACGTGTAAGAGCACTGGGGAGCCAAGTGACCTTTCCATCCACAGGGTCAGTAAACCTCTGTGCCATAGGCTGCTTCCTGGTACTTATTAAACAGAAATAGGTTGCGTGCTCAAAACAGGGAATAGGTGGGGTCATGATTGCTCTTGCTGGCCCACTCTTGGGAAGTGTTAATGTTTTAACCTGGCCACTAAGAACTTAAATCTTGCTCTCAAACATGCGTTGTTCATCCACATTTGCAAACCATTTCTTGACCCAAGATTACCTATACACTTTCCTTCAAGTAGAGGCGCTGAAATTTTTAGTGATAATTAGGAAAGATGAAAGGTAGTATTTGCTTTTATGCACATACATTTCACAACACTGTGTAGTAGTTTTCTTGTCTTTGTGTAGAGATCAATTTTATGAACTTTCACCAGCTGGCTTGAGAAGGAAGAAAGGATGAGATTCGTTGTTTTTAGTCTGTCTGTTTTTAGAGTAATTGAGGTGTCCTGTAGACACTAATAAGACGAAGCCACTCAAACTTTAGGAATATAACCCTTTTATTGTTGTCCACGTGACAGGTCCATGTCTCTAAACGAGACACATATGGAGCATTGTTAGCCCAAGAAACAGTGGATAGGCAGCCCCAGAGGCGCTGTGCTCCCCACCACAGTCTGCCTTATCATCCCTTTACAGAATCAGGAACAATACGTAGCAAAACAAATAAATTACTTTGCATCTCTAAAAAGTTCAGAGATGAAGCTGCCTCGACCAGGCTTCTGGACAGGCACCTCCAGAGAAGGGAATGTTCCTGCTCAGCTTCCTGAGCTCCAGCCAGCAGGAGACAAGCCTTGCTCTCCACGACTTAGGACCCAGGTGGTATTAATCAGACTTAGGATCCTCTTGCTTGGACATCCCTTCTTCATCTTCCAAGTCCATTTCTGCAGCCACTGACATACACAGGACCTGGACATACCATGTGGCGGATGCTGCAAAGAGAAGTTTGAGTTAAAACTGGGAGAAGGTCAACTGGGCTGAGTTCAAGTGGCACTGAAGGGAATGGGGTTAAAATGGGAAGGGGCCATGGCAAAAGTGACTGGGAGCCTAGGTTTGCAGAAAAAACACCACCAGCCTTCAAAGTCACTGAGCTGACTTGAGGATCCAAAGCTTACCCACAATCCTTCGGAGGCAACGAGGTCGTTTTTCTTCTGGCACTCTGATGATGAGGAAGTAGAAGGGCAAGCCGGAGAGGGCAATGCCAATGCCAATGAAGGAGCTGATGGTGTCACTGTAAAGTGGAACAGCCACCAGGAAGATGGTGCAGAGGCAGAAGACAATGGGGAAGAAAAGGCTGAGCTAAGGGCACAGGAGACAACCAGAAGTTAGCTCAGGGTTCCTGACAGCCAAAGTAACCCCACCTTCCACAAAGACCAGAGCACTGAAGGGCTGGGGATGTAGCTCAATGGTAGATGCTCACCGAGCGTGCCCAAGCCCCAGGTTCAATCCCCAGCACCACAAAAATAAGACCAAAGCTCTAAGCTGCCTTTCCCATCATTTCAACATAAAACCACCAAGTCCAAGGCAAAGGCTTTTGCATACATGGTCTTGTAAGACTCCCCTGTAAGCTGGGTAAGGTGGTAGACACCTATAATCTCAGTACTCTGGTGGAGCTGAGGCAGGAGAATCACAAGCTTGAGTCCAGCCTGGGGAACTTAGGAAAACCCTGTCTTAAAAATATATAAAGAGCTTTATGTGTGGTTATCAGTAACAAAAGCTATAGCCATTGCAGATGGAGCAAAGAGGAGATGGAAGTAAGTTACCTTGAGAGGACGAGATCGATCAGGTTCCTTCCAGCGCAGATAAAGCTGACCCGCAATAGAAAGCCCCACGAAGAACCAGTAGCTGAAGCTGTAGTAGTTAATAAGCTGGAAGACGTCTTCCACACACAGGTAGATCAGCGCCATGATACCCTGTAGGCACAAGCCCAAGTCAGTGCCTTTTGGGGTCCTTGTCACTCAAGGTACTTTACACTCCCTTTGCTCCCCCATGAACAATCCTCTGCCAAGTCTTCAGAGTTTTCTCATCTGTCCTCTTTTGTTCCCACCCCTCCAGCACTCTGGTTTCAGTCCTTTGTTCCTTCTCTATTACAAGTCAACAGTTTATTGACTGGATTTCCAGCTCATTCTTCAGATCTTTGCCAAGTGTGACAATCTTGATTGTCAACTTGACTGGCTTGAGCTGAGTGGCAGGTCCTGGCACATGACTTGTGGAGATAATACTGGGTCCCAAGCCACTTCCTCTCTGTTGCTCTGCTTTCCAGCTGCCAGGAAG
>RJWT010019832.1:0-18228 GCA_004365215.1 Cuniculus paca | reverse complement strand
CAACCATTTTGAAGAAAGCAAGAGACACTAGGGTAACCATTGTTAATCTCCTGTTGTTATGTTTTGAAAACCTGTATAGCTTGCAGTGTTCTCCTTTGAAATGCTATATTATGTTTGACTCTATACTGTTTTCTTTTGCTTTTTTCATTCTGTTCTGTTTTGTTTTGTCCTATTTTCTTTAAAATTAAAAAAAAAAGATTGTAGCACGAGGTTAAATTGTTTAGGTTTTAGATACTCTTTGTACAGGGGAATTTCATACCTGTGTTTGATTCTACCATTTCTATACAGAAATCATCCCTTGTTTTATGACTCTTGGTTTAACCAACTTTTGGTTATGATTTGGTTTATGAAGAGCATAATGGTCTCAGGTTTGGAAGGCCTGTAGACCTAGTTGAAAGCAGCTTCATCCCTTGTGACAGCAATTCTTGAGAAGGGTCAATGCTGACACTATCCAAAAACATTTTTTATTATTATGGGGGTGCTATTAGTAGCTCATGGGTTGAAGCCAAGATTGCTGTGACATCATTCTGTGGAAAATGACAATGTGGTACCAAGTCACATACTCACAGGATATCTCTGCACAAAAAATAATTGTCTAGTCTAAGACATCAATGCTGCCAATGTTGAGAAATCCTGCCTTCATAGCTGATGAATTTTGGAAATTCTTTTACTCTTTCCGATCTTTAGTGATTTTGTCTTTAAAAGCATGATAACACCTGTCCACATCACGTATTAGATGATGTGGCTTTAATGTCAATAACAAGCAAAAATATACTCTCCCTTTTATCATCAGCATTCTTTTGAGCTGTACAACTGCAACTTCTTGAACAGATGTGTAAGTGTGAGCAATTAATGCACCCATTCTAATCTTAAATTATTGAAGACAAAGTTAATTTCACTTTTGGAGCAACATTGTCTTTTGCTGACTCCTACTTTTTCAACTGTTTTTGTTTGTTGTTTGTTGTTGAATTACTTTACCTCCTTCTCTTTCTCCTTCTCCTTCTCTTCCTCCTCCTCCTCCTTCTCTTCCTCCTCCTCTTCTTTCTTCGTTTTTCCTTTCTAAATGAATCATTGGGCCTTTATAGGAACAGCTGTAATCTTTTGTTATTTTTCATAATTGCAACCGTGGATTTTGCTACTTTTTACATAAATGTCTCATGTTACACACATCCTCCAAACTCAGGGTCTCAAGTTCCAGCACCATGGCTAGAGGACTTGACTTGGGCTTTGGATCAGTGGAGCCCTAATAATAATTTCAACCTTTATATTCTAAAATGAATGCCTACACGCTTTGCTCTGTCTTATTGGTGGAGAGTAGTTATAGTTCAAATGTTTCCAGGGTTGTATGCCTGCTCTCCATTTAGACAAAAGGACAGAAGACTTAATTGTCATGTTTCTATCTTACGATCAGTAAACTGGATGGTATCACATACAGTAATATGTACAACTCAGGGCTTTCTATACAGCTTTTATCTCTGACCCTTAAATATATCACATGAGGGAAATGGTAGTCCTGACCTTGGAGTGCCTTGCATTTCAAGCTCATCCAACCACCCCAGACTCACCTCCCCAGAGCAACCTTGTAAGAAATTATCTCATACACAATGACATGCGAGTGTGTATGTGTCTGTAAGTCCTTATAAGTTTCTAAAAGCTGCAAAACATTATGAAAACAGCATGGACCTACATTTATATTTCACCTCTGCCATTTACTAGCCAGGAGGCATTAGGCAAATTAATTAAGCTCAATATGACTCAATGTTCTCACTTGTAAAAGGAGAGTAATATAGTTTATATAAGCAACCAACAGATGAACCTAAAATAGTAGCTTCCATCCTTCTCTGTCTCCTTCTATCACCCAGATGAATTTTTAATTTTATAAAATATATTCTGGTTTTGAAGCTCTTGGAGCTGTTATAATTCCTGTATCTATGAGTGACTGCCAGTGACCTCCTTGTGTGACAGCCATTGACAAATGGCCATGACCACACTGGAAAAAACTGGAGAGAGATGGATTGAATTTGGTCAATGCTTGGAAATGTATGGAAGCTGTGTTTTCATTATTGTTTGACTTAATGAATCTCAAAAGAGTTTGGCCTTGTGAGACACAAATCCACAATACAATGTCAGTGCTATCCTTGGCCTACTAGCCCACCTCCTCTCAGAGAAAGCCTCCCAGAGGGTATCCAAGCCTAAGCAGGAGGTGTTTCATTCTTAGTCAGAGTAGTGGGCCATGGAAACTACTCTCAAGGAGATGAGGAAGATGATAATGATGACAAGATGATGGTGATGATAATGAGGAGGAGGATAATAGCACTAGTGATGGTGGTGATGGTGGTGATAATACATTATTCCTACCATTTATCCAGGCTTATTAATTTCAAGACCCTGCACAAAATACTTCGGGCATGTCTTCACATGACCCTACACTATATCAATAGATTATAGATGCAACTGTGTGCCTTTTGCATGTGAGAAAAATGAGATTCAGAGAAATTAAATCACTTGCCCAAGGTCTCAAGGAAGACATTAAGAGAATAAGAGCTATTTTCTTTTCCAGTCGTTTGGGGAACAAATTGGTGCTGAAGAAATAAGCTTTTCTTTAATCACTTCTTGCAAGGAGTACCAAGTAGAAACAAATTTTGCTTTGGAGTCAGACTGACACAGGCTTGAATTTTGTCCCTGTCTCACACTTGTTCATGTCCTTTGGAAAGAAAAGTAATGAGACCTCCTCTCCAAGTATAAGCTTTCTCATCTAAAAAGGTAAAGATTCATAACTTATAGTGAGTGATAACCATGACTCAGTGAGGGTTTATTGCAGTGTCTGTCTGGTGCACAAAATGTGCTTTGTAATTTTGGTTTTCTTTTCAGGAACCCAGATGAGGGTTGAAAGCAGGGAAACTCAGGGTCTGGCCTTATCAGCTCTGTTGCAGTTATACTGCAGGGGGTGGACATATCAAGTTGACTGAGACTGAAACTGAGAAAAGTCTTACAAGTGGTTAATGGTACTGGGAAACAATGCAAACACTATGATGAGAAGTGAACTTGTCTCAGGAAAAATACAAAATTCCTGTGAGAGACACTCAGCCATGAACCCAAACACAATCACCATTTCTCTTAGAAAGATTTTCTGCTCTGTCATTTCTGGACACAGGATTGTACATTTGTAGAGTGAGAATAAACACTATCATAACTCTCCTGATGTCTTTTGACCAAACTTTGACCTTTCTGATGTACCATAAAATACCTTTGGATGTTTCAGAATAACATTGTCACCCTTACTCCTCTGATTATTCTCCCATGATGGAAACTTAAACATGGTGATAGCATCATCTAAAGATTGGTGATTCCATGTCCTCTCTCCTTGTGTAAACCTAAGCCCCACTCAGTGGTTGAGCACAAGTGGTCATTTGGTTCTACATGTGGATTAGAAAAGGAAGAAGGAGAATGACACAATAGTTATCACCTAGCTAGGAATAGGCATGCCATTCCTAGACCTCTTTTATATGGCCAAATACCATTCTGACTCTGAGTTAGAGTTTGCCACTTCTTTCCACTCATTTTGAAACATAATCAATATCTCTCGTAGGTGTCCATATTTCTAACATAAACATGAAGCCCAAATGATAATAGTAAAGTTTTTCTAGTATGGAGGTGTTAGGGCTCTATCTTTACCCTCACAGATACAACCAAGGACTCAGACCTCAGTTTATCCCAAATAGGACAGAGTTCCTGATAAGCATGCCATCAATAAATACCAGAGAACATGCCATGAAATTCCAATTGGAAGAATTTATAATGTAAAGTCAGATATTATATAGTGAGAAATAAATAAACAGAAATTGTCAATCAAACTCCTGGCAGCTCAGAGGCAGTAAATGAACTTACTCCATAAATCATATTTATGATCAGCCCCACTGTGGATAACTCTGCAAATGGAACTTTCCATTATGTAGCAGAAGACAGGGGCTTCTGGTTTCTCACAGAGATGTGGAATGAGTAGGTCCAATGTGCCTGGAGAACAATAACTTAAAGATATCAGGCTAGGGTTGAGACATGGCCTTGCTCTCTCTAGATCAAGGTATGCAGATGTGCTTAGGAGGAGTGCTCTGCCTTCCCACTAGAAGTGAAATTCAGGAAAGAGCCAAGACTCCCAGTGAATTCTGAAAAGGTGTGTCTCAAAATTGCAGCACTTATCATAAGCAGTTCAAGGCACAATGAGTGAGAGGTTGGCTCTGTTTTGGAGCAGTCCTTTGCTCTGTTATGAACAAAACTGTCTCCTGTTTTCCCCCTTTCAACATAATCTTCTGTCACCATGGTACACAGACCATGGGAACAGGGATGGGATGAGGTGGAGAGGAAGGCTCTTAAAACACTTGACATCTCCAAGCTCTAGCACGTTGTTCTACATCCATCCTAACAGTGTTCCTTACTTAATTACATGAATAAATGATCACTCTAAATTTGAAATATCTTCTGAATTGCATTAGGGAATGCAGTTTGAGATGAATGAAAACAGTTTTTAAGATTAAACCTTACATTGTGGTCTTGGGTAGGAGGTAGAGAGTGATGATCAAGACCATGTTTGCTAAACCCAACTTCTGGGTCTAAATCATTGCTCTATCTCAATTTACTGAGTAGAATTTAGCAAGCAACTAAACCTTTGAGGCATGATTAATCAGCATATTCATACAATAGGAGTATTATTAGTACCGACTTCATTAGAATTAACTCATGCATGTAGAGTTCATAGCAGAAAGCTTTGCAAGCAAGATTTGACTTAAGTATGGTTACTCATGTCCTGACACCTTCCCCCTTCTGTGAACTTTGCCTTTATATCTTAGTGTTTGGGCTTGAATAACAGGGATGTGTGAACATTCTCAAAATTCTGAGGAGCAAAGGTCTATGAATAATACCATCACAGAAACCAGTTGAGCTAGTCCAAAGGCTGTGATTTCTCCTGAATTCTGTGACATGGCAAGAACACACAGTCAGAAGATGGTCCAGGGCTGCCAACTCTCCATGGCTACCCAGCTTTCCCTAGTATGATTAAGACTCCTACACTGCTTTGCAAAGATGCTGCCTCATCCCACTTAACTGCTTTAAAGTCATTTCCTGACTCTTGCAACTCAATAGCAAATGGAAAGCAGGGCAATAATTAGACACTCTGCTGTGTACTACACTGGTGATTTGAATAACTCAGAACACCAGGGGTGGGGGAGGCTAAAATAGAACTTCTCCCTGGGAAATAGCCCAGTAACCTTGAGCATACCAATAAGAACAAAGAACAAGACATAGCCTAGGGGAAAGAGCTCCACTGTACTTGATATATTAAGGGAACCTGCCCTGAGAGGACTAAATGGTATTTCCAGGAACTCACGCTTGTACCTGTTCAACATTCACACCAAGAATGAACTCTATGCTGGACATCAACTTTCAGATCAATTTGTGTCTCCATCCTGTAACTCTTGATCTCATGAGTATCTTCCTAGCACTCTCATAGACCCCAGGTTTAGTCTTAAGAAAGGGCACTTGTTATTTCTAAATTATCTCTATTAGATCACTGCTTCTTTGTGTCACCAGAGTAATTTGATATTTTGAGATCATGTTGTCATAATAAGATAATTTTATCAACCATAGCTTCCAGCATTGAAACACATTTTCATCTGAGAGGTTGTCTATGTTTCTGTTATTTTAGAGCATAACTAAAGGCAAGCATTAAATAAAATTATCAGGCAAGGACCTCCCAGAGTTAGTTCTTAATCTTTGGATTGTGATTTCAAAATAAGTGACAAATAACAAGACCTGGGGGCATGATGGCGCCTTAAAGTGACTATGCAAACCCTCTTAGAGTTATTGGTCTTTGTGTGGAGCAGAAAGGATTCCAGGGTAAGACTGAGTTGAAGGTACCAGGTATGCAGCTTCTCATGGCACTTCTATCACATACCATCACTATACAAGTATGGAAAGGTCAAGCCTTTCCATGCCTGTAGAGAGCCCTCAAATTCTGACACTGAAAAGTACCTGTTTTTGCTTGCAAGGAGCCCTGTTCTGTTCTAGGTGCTGTCACAAGCAGCCACTCTTGCAAAAGCAGCCCAATGCTGGGGAGGCGAGATATTCCTTTTTTGGATCTGAGTGTTCCTAGGCACAAGGTTCAAGGTACAACTAAATGGTAGCATTTGAATCTATGAATGACCCAACCATTTGATAATGAGTAATCCAATGGGCAACTTCACAGGTATCCGTTAAATGTGCATTGTTCGCTGATCACTATTCAGAGAATAGTTATTTTGCCTGGACAAACTTACCCAAGTTCTACTTACCCATCAAAAGGAGTTGTGTCATAGATTAGTAAATGCTCTATTTGTGTCTTATGATTTACATGATGAAGTGACAAGAGCTATGTGAAAAGCATGATGGGACAACTCAAAAACAAAAATTTCTACCCCTTAGGTATGCCAGAGATTTTCACAGGGACATAACCTTTGAAAATGATATTTGGGTTTCTTCCCACTCAGATCAGAAGAAATAAACCTATGCTAGTACACAATTTATGTATGTTATGATTAGTATTATGTATACTATTATGTATGCTTTATATATATTTGATTAATATATTACGATATGTGTAATAATCATATAGCTTTCAAAAATGGTGCAGACAGATATTCTAAGGACAAGGACATTTCAATATATGGAGATGAGGAAGGCATTTCTGGTGCTGTCAGAAATTGAAATATGGTGTTGCAACCTGATTTTCAGGAATGATTTTTGAAGGGAGATATGCTTAAAGAAAAGTAGCAAGTTTACCAAGAAGTACAGCCAAGAAGCTGGCCTAGAAAGAACTGGAGAATGACAGGATTCTTATAGTTCTTTGAGTCTGCTTTGTGTGATACTGTGTAGTAAGCCATGAAAATTAAACTGTTCTAAACTAGGGCATCTGCTCCCCCAAAACCCAGTGAGTATTTGGCACTGTTTAGAGATATGTTGGATTATCACACTCTGGAAAGGGGAAAAACTGCTAATGCAATTAAGAAAAATACATTTATCAAAATGTATGATGTAGAGGACAATTGCCCCTCAAAATCAATTATCTCGTCCAAAATGTGCATAGTACCATTATAGAGAAACCCTGTCTTCCAACTCTCTGCCTCTTTGTTGAACTCTTGAGAGTGGAATTACTTTCTGTTCCTTCCCTGCCTCTCCCCTATTCTTTTCTCCAATCTTATCAATAGTTTTAAAACAAATTAAGGAAGTAAATCTTCAAATATTATTAAAGGAAACACATTGTATGAAGCAAACAAGAAAGAATGAGAAAGAGAGAGAAATTCAAAAGAGGAGAGGACATGAGCTTTAAAGTATGCTAAGGAATTATAAAATTTTTGAAGTAAAAGGGTATCCAGGAGAACATATTGTCCCACCCTGGGAATGATCTTAAATGACTGCTAGCTGCTAGGGTGACTACAATATTGTATGTGATAACAGGGTATCATCATGACCTAGAGCTGGAGGTATTCAATTCATTTCCTGGACCCCACCCCAAATGCTATATGTATATACTTTCTGAAGCACTCATCAAGCCCAGCATTTAACTTATGGACTATCTTAAAAAACACACAAGTTCCTTTTACCCTCAGTAAAGCAGAGTTCCAGTTCTCAAGATGACATTAGATCCCATGATCTTTCCCAACACTTGTAACACATACCGCCCAATTTCAATCTACCTTTAAATTTGACACACTTCCCTATCATGCAATAAATCCAAATTATCCAAGGATATTGTTGTTTTATACTTTATTTGAGAAGAGACCCTACATAAACTATGTTGGGAGAATACAGATCTACACACAATTTCATCAATCAATAAATGGAGTTGTTAACATAACAGTGACAACATGATACTATGAGAAAGACAGACATATGACCAAGGAATATTTATAATTCTCACACATGATTATATTTATATCAGAGATGGATATATACATATATACATGTACATGTGCATATACATACATATATCCATACATACACACACATATATACATATATATGTATAAAATGTTTTGAAACAAAAACCAAGAAAAGAGTTTGCATTCTTGCAATAATTAACCATTTGAAAGTGAAGAATGTTTGGTTTTTATTAGTGTCATGGTGTTAAATCTCTGCCCCCACACTGAACTCCAACACCCATAGATTCTGATGAAGACACATGTTTGCCCTGGGATGGAAGTGGGAGGGTGAAGAACGGGCTAGTGGTGTGGGGCTGAGTGTGGAGGGCATGCACAATGAGAGAAATGACCTTTGGTGACACAATTAAATCATCCTTTTGTATTAAACATAAATTATTAATACAGTTTAAAAAAATAATTTTCTGTTTTCTTTTGAGGCTGAGGAGGAAGGAAGGGTGGATGGGCAGTAGAGAAAGGGTGGGCACTTATCTTTTCCATACACCCTAATATCAACTGAGAACACACCCCCTCTACCCTGGGGTCATCTTGCCAAGTTACAATTTTTTCTTTTGATCTCTTTCTTTTTTCTTTTCTATTCTTTTGTTTTTCTTTGCATAAAGGATGACTTAAGAGTTTTACTTAGACAATTATCTTCTCCTAGCCAATACACTTGTCATTAAACTAGACTAGTTTCCCAAAACTTGCCATTATTCAAATAAAGTTAGCATAGCCAATGGATTAATTTTTTGTAAAATAAAAAATGGATGAAAGTATACCTCAAGGAAAAGAACTATTAGTTAAACCAATTTTACTAAAACCACAGTCACTCATATTAACAACTTTGGGATTCAAATCATGGGAAACAAATCATGATAAGCACTTTCTAGTGGCCTGGGAAAAAATCAAACAAGTATCAAGAAGGAATATTTCTCCTGTAGAATAAAACACAAGAATAATCAATTGAGCTTAAATAAATGACATGAGATCTACTTAAACACTTCAACTCAGCTTCTGTCACAGTCTTCATTAATGAATGATGGCTTGGCAATACAATATACATTGTTAAAGCCAAATTGCATTATTTTTCTTAAACTTTATGAGTGGATTAGATTGGCCCTGGTACAAGTGTGCAAGCATGAAGCATGTGGCCTATATGCCAAATGCACCATTGTTCAGCAGTTGCCCTAATCCAGGTAACCCTTCAGATAGCCAATATATCTATACAGACACTGGGAAATACACACAAACACATGGTATCAGACAAGATAGAATCACTTTACAGATATTTAGTAGAGAAAGCTTAGGGGTAGGGGATGGAAATCAGTTACAACAGCACCCAAACTTCATTTGCAAAATTCCTCTCTGAGAACATAATATCCTACTAATGCACTGAAGTAGGTACCAGATGATTTTCCAGATATTGAAAGTTTGCTGCACAACATCAGCTGAAAGATAAAGGGACATGTAATGTCCAGTAGGAAACAAATAAGTGTATATCATTTACACGGCAATAAATCCTTCATTTCCCTTGAAATAAGATATGTAAAGTAGCACTTAGTTTAATACAAGTTTTGTTCTGCTTTAGACCTAGCTGTAAAAAGCCATTCATGCAAAAAATTACCTCCAGTTTTAGCTGGATGTTTAAAGGACACTTCTCCTGAAAACAAGTCCCTTACACTTAGGAAAGGGAAAGAATACCACTCAAGACAGCCAGTGCTGGCTGAGAGTGGAAAATACAAGACTTTGGTGTTTGTAGGGCATTTGCCTTAAGAACCCAGAAGTAACAATGTGCTCACTTCTGAAGAGGCAGAGGGCTAGAAGTACCCTTGAAGATTTTAGGAATTTTCCAGAAAAAGTATTGAGAACCTTTATAGGGCTTAATCCCCTGGTGTATTCCCTCCTGAGGCTTCTATTGGCATCACCTGTATATCTTACTGTGTTTCTGGCCTCAGGCTACCTTCCCAATGGCCAGTAGATCACTTGTTCCAGTAACAGTGAATTTTCAACACTTTCTCTGCTCTACAGAGAAATAAAAAGCTCTTCAATTGCTGCTGGTCCTTTCCAAACTAGGATTGCTCCTCGCTTTAAATATAAAAAGCTTCCATATTCTAAAAGGCCCCAGTAGAAGAACTTTAAGCCTACCCATCCCAGTGTTCATAAGAATAATCTAAATAGACTCCTGCCATGGCCCTTCCTGCATGACAAGTGTGAATATTGGAATTGGTTTATTCCTCTTATCCATCCTTAAAAGAAATCTTTATGTTCTTTCACCACCGTCTGTTAAAAATTATGATAATTAGCAATAAAGGGAAAAAGGAAGTGAGAGAGTGGTTATTGTGGAGCATTGAGCCTCGGAGAGCCCAGAGGCAGACAAAGTGGAGTTTATCTGATATCTGTGAAGCAGTATAGAGTATTTAAAATGAAAATCTTCAGTGACTGTCTTGCCTTACTAGCACAGGACCCATCCCGACATGAGTGACAAGGAAGGTGCCAACTAGTCAAGAAAAGAAAGTGCTGCCTTGGGATGACATCTGTGTATTTTTCTGTGAGGTGAAAACTGGCCAATCACAAAGGAAAGTTGACAGCATGTGCTTCTGCTACCCTTGTGGTCTCAGTATACTCCATTACTCTGCCTGAAGACCTACTTTTTGAGGACCTATTTTCACTCTTACTATGATTGCTTAAGACAAAAATAGCTGCTGACCAATGGAAATAATGATGAATGCAGAAAGGCAAAGCAGTGGCACTCCTTGAGTCTCCAAAAAGCCTAATAACAACTCAGCTGGGGCCATCTCTACCTTCTAAGTTCTTTGATCCTGCTCAACCACTGTGAAATATTGCCTCCATATGCACACCAAGTGAAACAGAGACTTGTATAATGTGGGGAGTAGGTAGAAATTTCAAAACAGAAAGTGATTGCCTATAAGGAGTTCACTATTGGGGAGTTTACAAGTCAAGAGAGTCTTGTAAAGGTTTTTTTTCAGGTGGAGTCTGTTCCAAAGTATGCCCTCCACTAACATCTCAGCATCTTGCCAGCCTTTTGAGCCAGGAAAACTGAGTAGGTTAGTTCAAGTCCTAGTATTTGTTAGCAGGTCAAGAAAACAACAGAAACACTAATTCAGGCTTGGAAAATAAATAAAAGCTATTGTAGGTTTGGGAATGAATAAAAGATGCAAGCACCTGAACTTAAGAATGCAATCAGGTTAGCAGATAGGCCCTAGGTGAATTGAGAGGGGGGTTTTGCTGTCCCTGGTGCTGAAAATGGATACTCAGGCGTCATTGCAGAACTTGTACTCTGGGATGGGAGAAGCCAGAAGATTTGCCTATCATACTGAAAAGCCTTTCATCAGAGGCTGGCCTTAGGTGACAGTCTTCAAAACTTGTTCCAAAAGTCTCTTTTTTCATACCATTTCAAACAAAAATAGCCCTAAAGCTACACTAGTTTTTCTGCAGGACAGAATTAATGTATTGTCAAAATATGACAGGGTAGCTAATATCAAGCAACTCCCTATTCAGGCCCTACCAGCAAATTCCCTCATGTGAACCAATGGCCCTGTGCCCTTAGAATAGAGTCCCATAACACATGTGGCAGCAGGGTCTGCAGATGCTGCCTACTGATTTCTTTTTTGTAATACTAATTGCAGATGTCAAGTTAATTTGGTTTGCTATTGACTGAATGTTTTCAAAGGAAATATTTGGATAAAACTTTACCTTGTACTGAAACATGGGGCTCTGAATCCCTCTTGAGTTCTAATTTTACTGTCACATTTCTGGAAACTGAATAGAGCTTGTATTGTTATCAAGGGACAATCTAAACTCCTAAACAACTATTTCCTATCTGCTTCTGCACCCTCAGCCACACACATGTGCATGCACGCACACACATATATACACATGCACACACACCCACACACACACACACAATCTCAACAACTAAAACCATCTTGAAGAAGGACATGATCCCTCCCTGAACAGTACACCCATCTTTGCTATACAGAACAGCACTGCCTTTTTCGCTCACATTCAATGTGAGAATTTTCTTGTCTCAACTTGCTTTTCTTTCCTCTTAACTTGACAATTCCCTCATGCTAACCCTCTGTGGACTACACACATACATAATCAAAAAGGTCCTTGATACTGTGGGGTATCAGAAAAATATCATGAGTCATATTGGGTTGCCTTCAATTCTGATGGATGTAGAGGAGCCCTTGCTTTAGATAAGAGCTATAATCAATCTATTCTACCTTTGGAATGAAAATATCCCAGTGGTACCACAAAAAGTTGAACTTCCAGAAAGGAGAAAGAAATCAAGCACTGAATGGATTCTAGCTGTTCCTGCACCAAAGAAGTTCAAATTTTCCATATTTAGTGAGTTACTTCTCAGATGATAGCTCTGAGATCCTTAACTACTCAGTTGTGCTTCTAGGAAGTTATACAATGAGACAACTTGTTGGAGACACACTTTTCCAGTGCTATGAAGGTACCCATCTCCTCAAGATTATCAGAATAAATTACAAAACATCACCCCAAACCAGTGTGCCTTCTCCAACTTCACACCATAACTTTAAAAAAAACATAACTCAATTTGGATTTTCACCTCAAAGAGACCTAGGATACTTTTTGCCTGCTGGACAACTGTTAGAGAAAAATCACCCATACAGAGATCTAGACTGAAAGTTTTACTTTCCCATATAGAAAAAACAAAGATTGAGTACACAGTAAGAAGAAAAAAGAGAAGCTGAAGTATTCTGAACTTGAGTAAAGCATTTATGAATTACTCAGCATTTTGTATACTCAACTTTATTCTGATTTTTCTTTGGATTGGTCAAAATTCTTCTAATAAATGCACTGCATCTTGTCAGATACATCACACCTGATGATTACTTTCAAATTGAAAGGAAATAGCATTTGAAAGATTTATCTTGCCAAGTAGTCACCGCTGTAAGCTATTTAAAATAGTGGCTGGCATCACAAACACCTAGGATTATTTCAGGGTCTGTAAATGACATCACTGCTATAGTCTTGGTGATCTGGTCTCAGGATTTACTGTCAAGGGCTTCATTCTCAGCCAGACCAGTTCCTCAGTGGCACTTCCACTCACCTTTCAGTTGTGCTTGGGGGTATTAAAAGTATGGTCTCATGCTTTGGTCTTTGCTAGAGCAGTGCTTTCCACCTTACAGTTATTTTCCCATGTTGGGACCACTGGCCCTAAAATGCTTCTAGATCATTGTCACTTCAGTGCTCCCTGCAAGATTAGCTTCACCACTGAATTTATTGAGGAAGCTTTGCACAGTCTTATTTCACAAAGCATTATGGTGAAATCTACAGCACCTCATAAAAGCAATATTGAGTGGGAAGAACTGATGTGCAGCAGGAGATGTCAATTCACTAAAAAAAAAAAAAACAGGGTTCTAAGCCTAAAAATAAAATCTAACAGAAATTCCTTTTCAATGGCAGAGCCAAATGAGTAAAACAGCCCCTGTCTGCTTGTGCTTTTTAAGGCATTTTCCATCACTAGATGCTCAATAATAAGTCAAAGGAGAAAACACTAATGACATAGCATTTAAGAACCAGATGTCAGGATGAATTAAAAGAAAGTGCTCCTCCAAACACAGTGCAGTTTAAAAGCAGCTCTGAGCTTCATACACTGCAAGACCATGTACAGCACTCCTATCCAAGGTGTTGGTTCTACCTACTTGGGGGACTCTGAGCAACCCACAAATCACTCTATGTTGACAAATGTGAGCTCTTCCAGTGGACACAACAACCCTTTTTGGCTGGGGGTTGTTAACAGTGTGACTTTGTGTGTATTTGTTTGTTTGTTTTTGTAGATTAAGAAACAAAGACACGAAGATGGCAATGCTTTTCCAAAGGTCACTCAGCAAGGCCTCTGTCTCCTACAGCTACTATCTCCACTTACCATTTTCAGTCTGTCTTGCCATTTTATTCTAAGATCCCTTAGTTTTTCCTCAAGCAATAAAAATGAAAAAATTAAAAATATCATTGAAAATATTAGTAGGGATTAGGAAAAGAACAACTATTAAACTATCCCTAGAGGGTTGATTTTTGATGGCTTTTTAAAATCAGGGATCGGGTCAGACATGAGTAACTTGTTTTGAATAGTGAATGTGGATATTAGTATTTTTCAGAGGCACTGAAGGGAAAGAGCTGAAGCAGCTATTAATACACGATGATTTGGTGAACACAAGGTTGGATTTCCCAGCTTCTTGGGTGCTTTCTTCTATCTCAAGCTTTCTTAGCCTGTGAGGCTCAATTCTGTTCTTATAGTATAAACCTTTCTGGTGCTATCACAGTAAAGATTTTATTTAATTGAAAAAGTCTCTGGTCACATCTCACACCCAAGATTTGAAAGCTCCTTCAAATATACATGTCAGTATGATAGCCACTCCACAAAACAGGTAAACACTTGGTTGAAGCTCTTAGTCTGTAATGATACAGTATACCCTTGATCATAGGGGCCTAGATAAAAATAAAAATCATGGTCTAACATTTACCAGTATATTTAACAACCAGAAAATAAGACCAAGAAACTAAAAGGAAGACATATTTGTAGGAAAGCCTCCCCTTTCCTGACCAGAAGGATGAGATGACTTCAAAGAGAGAATGAGGCATTGTAAGAGTCTTGCTGTCCCAGAGTCTCTTGTGCAAAAAAGCCTCTGATGACGTGCTAATAAGGAGCTCATCACTTGGTCCACAGAGCTGGAAAGAGATGGATGGCTGGTGAAACCCAAGGCTAAATCACAAGCATGTTTGATGCTCAGGCTAGAGCAGAGGAAGACAAACCACTAGGTTTTTCTCTGGCTTTTCACAAATAGGAATTGTCCTTTAAGGGATGGTATGGACAAAAAGAATTCAGTTTGGAAAGCCTTCAAAAGAGAGCTGACAGAGATATACTGAAGGCGAAAATGACCAGAATGAGGATATTTACAAACTTGTTCTAGGGGAAACCTTGATACTTCATTGGTAACAGAGCTGAGCAATGAAAAAGAATAAATTTGACTTTCCTTGTCACTACAATCACAGAAGGGGCACAAGCCTGCAACTAGCTTCCTGCTGCCCACTTCAAACAAAAAACATTCCAACGTTGGCTCAGATAATTGAGGTGACTTACAGTCACCCAACCAAGGAACACACTGTTCAGACTGCTAGTTATCAGCTCAGCTCTCTTGCTTTGCCCCATGCTAACCTTTTCACTTCCACTGTAATCCCTTTGGAATGTTTGAGTTTTATATCTGACTAATTGCTTCAACCCAAAGACAGATTCAATAACTTGCATACATTAGTTCATATTTATATTTGCACTTAATATTTATTATGCAGGCACTAATTTAATGTCTTTCTCCTCACAAAATTAATTAAATATAAATTAATCTAGGCTTAGTTTTGGGTTTTGTTTCTACAAAGAAAAGTAGCCCTGCATTTAAATATAAAGACTTTGAGAAAATCGAAATTTCCCCTCAACAACAACAAAAAAAACACCTCACACACACTAACTTTGGAAACTATCCAAAGTGCAAAAAGCCAAAGGCTGTGTATTGATAACTAGAGATATACCAATGATTCAGAAACAAAATGTGATTCACGCTTACTTGCACATATATGCAAATTTAGTGGTTAATGGAAGCAACACAGATAGGGCATCACAGTTTGTACAAAGACAAAATTATTGAGGCATTTATGTGCACATAAGTGTGCAAATATGTGCACGTAACCAAGCATCATGACATAAATAATAAAATTGGAACTATGTGAGTTTTAGCATCTAGGACAAAGTACAACTCTGATAATTGCTTTTAAATAAAGTCATCAAGAGTATCTCTATATGACTGCGATGTTACTCAGCTCAGAAATCAATTTTCCCTGTCAATAAACTAAACACAATGTGCCTATCTGGAAACTTTCAATTCTCCTAAAGAAATATCTAAGAGCATACAAGGAGATTCTTACTACTCATATTAAATACAAGAAGCAAAGTAGAAAAATTAGTTTTAAAGAGATCAGAATCACAGCACTCTGGGAGGCTGAGGCAGGAAGATGGCAAGTTTAAGTCCAGACTGGGCAACTTAGTATATTAGTGAAACCCTGTCTCAAAATTTACAAAAAGGCTGGGGATACAGCTCAGTGTGAAGGCCCTGGGATCAGTCTCTAGCAACACATGCATGTGTACACACACACACAGTGAGAGAGAGAGAGAGAGAGAGAGAGAGAGAGAGAGAGAGAGAGTAAAAAAAGTAGACTCAGAATCATAAAAATTGCAGAGAAATTTGTTGTACAGTATTCTAACACCTTGGGGGAAGTTTTCAAAAGTGCCTGTGGTCATGTTGAACATTTCCACAGAGGCAGAGCATGAAGGGAGCTGAAGCTAAGCCAAAAGACTTTTCTCAAAACTCTCAATGTCAGTAATGGCCCAAGTTTGTAGAGAACTTGTGATCTCAGCTTTGAGCTTCATCTGGCTACTGCACCTCACTGTGAGTTAGACAGTGTGTTACACAGGGTTCAGTCTTTTCTAGAGTTCACTGGGCCTTAAAGAGAGTTGACAAACCAGTGCTCAAAGGACAGCTGAATCCTCTGTCCCAGCTTGTAAGGGTCTAGGGAAACACCTGTGCAGAGGACACACTTTTGTGTGTCAGAATTCACTTGCCCCACCTGGCTGCAATCATGACCTTATTGCATCTGGACTTTGAAGCTCCAAAAGACTGGAAGTCCCTAAGCAGAGCTAACTGATGCTGGACACTAATTTTCCACAAACCATTTCATCCCTTTGCACAGCATCATGATACGCTACAAAACTCCTTGTCATCAGCCTCATGACTTTCACACCTTGATTTGCAGTCCTCTTGAGGAAATCCAGTACAGTGACAACCACTACCACTCTGCCTGGCTCAGCACTGTGGGCCAACAAAGGTCAAAGCTCCCTCTCTTAGGGTAAGACCCCAGCCATGGCTCCTCTGCTCCTGGAGGCTAAAAGTTCATGGACTGTGGGAAAAGTAGGTGGGGAAGGGAAAGGCGAGTTGCAGAGGGTGGGCCACCAAGGAGTCCAGACGGGATTTACAGAAACATACCACATGCATCTCAATGAGCTATGCGGTAAAATTCACTGCACAGAGGTTAATCTAGATGTCAACATTGTCTGACAGCACTGAAATTACTCCAGGGCAGGGCTCTTTCAGAAGTCTGATATAACAGTCAATTCCATCCTGCCTGCAGGAAATGAAAGTGTTCTGCTTTGTGTGTCGAATCATTCAGTGCCAATTTTCTCACTATTTGAAGTCCAAACTGTTTGTGGTCCTAGGATTCACCTCCTAGTAAGACTTTCACAGAGCTTGAGAAGGTGGATTGTCCGTCCCATGGAATCAGGAGGAAAAAAGGAAAACAAAAAAAGCAAAAGAAGAGAGAAAACCGGAGACAGAGACAGAGACAGGGAGAGGGAGAGGGAGAGAGAGAGAGAGAATATCTATTTACTGCTCTATTGTGGGCAGCAGAAATCAAATCACCTGGACCAGGTTTGTTCATTTACTCCAGAGGCAGGTTCAGAGTTGTCAGGTAAATATCAGGTAGTTGTTAAATGGAGACATAACGTGGACGGATTTCAGGGTAGGGGCGGATACTGAGTAATTTAGTGTGTCCTATCATTTAAAGCATTACAAAGTTAGGAGATTTTAAAATGTAATTCCCACAAACTCTTTTTAAGTCAAAAAGACAGACTGGAAAGTTCACATTTCTCACTGAGTTTTGGGAATGTTACAGTCAAAAGAATGTCAGAGTGCACATTAGAGACCTGGGCTCTGTGTCTAGTTGTGGCCTTGCAGAAAGGATGTGTAAGTTTCTGATCAGCTAAGATGTGAAGAAACAAAATCTCCTAATATACTAAAATCACAAAGTAAAACTTGACAGCCTGATTGTTTCTTACAAATAAATATTCATTAGGCTTTTCCTCACCTATGTTGCCTTGATACATTTATAAGAAACTTGTCACTTTGTCTGCTAGAATTATCTCTTGAAATCTTGGGCCATAGCGCCACACATTAAGCAATATATTCCTGTGTGATTAGAAACAATTAACAGAACTCACAGTTTTGCCACTACGAGAGATAGAGCCCATTTCATTGATTTAAAACATTATTCTCCACAGCAAATATCATGCCAGGCCTTGCTTTAAACTTGAAACTTAGTAGTTTGCTAAAAAAGGAAAAGGAATATAACTTCACTACTTTGATCTAGAATTCCAGCTACACTCAAGGAGCCTCATGTGCCCCAG
>RJWT010019831.1:0-18241 GCA_004365215.1 Cuniculus paca | reverse complement strand
CCAGGGCTGCCAGAATAAAAGATGGCTTCTGTAGAACCAGATGGTCAAGGGAGCTAGCAGGCAGGAAGGAAGCGAAAGCAAGTTTGTCCATGCTAAGCCCTCTGTCCCTCTGAGTTCATCCAGTCCTACCCGCTCCCTGGTTCATGGCTGGAGCTCGCCTGAGTGACTTTCTCTCTTCATGTGCCCTCTCAGTCCAAGCTGTTTTCTAGCCTGGCAGTGGCTTCCCAGAGAAGCAGAAGCTGCCGGTCTTCCGAAGGGACAGACCTGGGATTGCCTTAGAATCATACAGTGTTCACTGCTGGTTGATCTGGCTGCCTGCAAGAGCTGGCCTATCTGCTGCCCTCCTGACCCGAAGGCCTCAGCTTGGGATATGGACTCCTGCTTATGTTCTCTGCTGGAGCCAGGAAGCAGGTATGAGACACCTGTGTGCATTACGCATACCTGGGCCAGTCGTTGGTGCTGACAGCAGTGGACAAGAGGATTCAGTGCTGGATTCCAGGACAAACTTACACTTGCTTCCAGTAAGCCAAATGCCACAAATCCAGGGTGGCCCTGGAGGAGCAGCCATGGCCCTTTCCTGCCCTAGGTCTTGAACAGCATTGGTGACAGCAGACCGCCAGCTAGTCCAAGAGGAGCCTGGGGGCATGTGCCAATGCCATGCCTGGCGATTCTTGATGAGGTTGGCTGGGGCACGGAGCCGTGGTGGGGTCCAACTTCACCTTCCAGGCTTGTCCAGAGTTTCATAGGCAAAAACACCTCTTGGTTGTTCTCCTTCCCCCAACCACTATGTTTTATGATGTGCTAAGTTTGGGGGAGAAAGAAAATTCCTCCAGCTGTGGACTCCTCCCAGCTGCAGGCTCTCCAAGTTGCTGATTTATGATCTGCTGAGTGCCAGAACAAGCTAGGCCCCAGGAGGGCCTGGGAGAAGGGCCACAGGGCAAGCCCCAGGCTGAGGGGCTCATTTGTGGGCTCCTGGCTCCCAGCCACACCCTTTGAGTGGGTGGCCTGCTGGGTCTGTCACCATGAGAGAAGCCAGCAGTCCACTGGGAGGTCTCACAGGAAGGCCCTGGCTTCCAGGAAATCCGTAGGCCTGACCAGCAACCTTGCAAATGGGCGGCCCTCTGCCCAGCCCTGCTTTAGTGCCAGGGCCTGTCAGTCTTGGAGACCAACTGGTGACCTCCAGCAAGCCTGTGTGGGCCAGTTCCTGGTCCCCAGACTTAGACATGGGGTGCTTCTGTGGCTTCCTCTGGAGGAGCAGAGGCTGCGCTGGTAGAGGATGATTTGCAGTGGCCCAGTCTGGCTACATGACAACTCCATGGTCCATGGCAGGCACCATGCATGCTGCTGAGCAGTCACCTCCTCCAGGTGTGCATCACAGATAGCTCCCTGGAAGGCCTGCGCAACATGCGCTGTGTAAGAAAGCACACATGCTCTGTGGCGGGAGCTGGCAATGTCACTTTGGAGTACAACTCCAGGCAGAACACAGCTCTGCCCACATCACACACCCACAGCCCTGCCCCTCACTCATCCATTGCTGGGGCTCTGAGGACCAGGTGGGCCAAGATGGGCCACCGCTTCCCTGGAAAGCCCATCATCCTTGCTGCAGAACAGTGCTATTGTGTGAGCGGAAGTGGCTGCCACTGCTCTGCTCACATTTGCTGTGTTTAAGGACCCTCGATGGGGGGTGTGTGCTGGGTGACAGTGCCCCTGCAGAATGCAGCCCAGGAAGCCTTCGTGGAAGTCACGGGACAGTCATGAATGGACAACTATGTAGCGTCAGTCAGCTGGAGCGGCTGTACACTGGGGGACTCTGTGTGTGTGACTCTGGGGGCAAGTGTGACTCTGGGGGAAGTGACTGTGGGAGTGATGCTCCATAGAAAGGCTCACGTTTCCTTACTGTTCCCAGTGGAAAGGAGAGAACTCATGGCTGGGACATGGCCACGAGACAGCCTCCTCCCCGGAAGTCAGCACATCCTGTGGCCAACGGCCAGTGCCTGGGGCACCTGCTGCACGGACGCTGTATGCACGGGTGTGGGGAGTGTGAGCTCACTAAGTGACAGGGAAAACACCAGAAGTGCTGTCCTGTGACCTCCTGGGACCAAAAGTCACAGCACAGCCGCTCCTCCTCCGAGCACGCAGGGTTTCAGCCTGCGGTCAGGCAGCTAGCTCGGTGGCCCAGCACACAAGTGTGGATGCATCCCTTGTGATCACTGCTGCTGCCCATGTCCCAAGTCCCAGAGATACACACACAGTACTCAGCACAGTTCCTGCTGAGTATGCAGTGACATTTTTAATAGTTACTCAGCTAGACTAGCGGTTCCTTTGCTAACATCTCAGGTATGGTACTGAGCAGAAAGGCTCCCAACAAAGAATGTTAAAGGTACTCTGTGGGGTGGCATTCACCAAATCTACTCCCTCCATACATGCAAAGATTCCCAGAGTCATCACCGTGGGGAAGATGTGTGCTTTGGCATTCAGGGACACTGAGTCCTTGGCTTGGGGTTGTCATCTCCAACCCTGGCCAGGTGACGGCTAAGTTCCAGTCCCATCCATCTTCAGAAGACAAAGGGAAGATGGTGTTTGCTTGGCCAGAAGGCCTGCTGAGTGTGCTGTACACAGCCTCGAACAGGTTAAGGCGTTCCCTTTGATCCTTATGCTAAGACCTGTATCTAAAATCAAGACTTGGTATCTCATTGAATTAGAACTACTTTTCTGCATCCATTGAGAAGTCCAGAGGAAGTGCTCTTGGGAACAGTATTCTCTGAGCTCTTTAATTGGTACCCTTTGTAGATCAAAGTCAATGTTAAAGACAAAAGTATTTGGCTCATAAAAATCTTCCTTTGGAAATATTAAATATATTATTCTACTTTATTTTGTAATAAAGATTTGCTGTCTAAAAGCTGGATAATAATCTAATTTTTCCCTCATATCTTTTAAATAGATGCCTAAGAGAATTTTTTTAGTTCAAATTTCACTAACTTTACTAGGAAATTCCTTGGTGTTGGTCATAGTCACTTGATTGTATCGGGAAATACTATATTTCAGTGTGTAATCTTAAATCTTTTTCTTTCAGGAATATTATTGGGTTACTCAAAATTGCTCTTGAATTATCATTACAAATCCTCACTCTGTTTTCTGTTATCTCCATGTGGTGTGATCAAAACTACTGTGAATGCTGCTGCCTAGGGTCACCCAATGGAAGGGCAGGAGCCCTCGACATAAGAAGCGACACTCGGAACCCTGCTAGCAGTGTGTGACAAGTTGTAACTCGTTCGTGTAGCCAGTTGGCTGTGAGTATGGTTAAAGTGTGCCTTAAAGTTATACATAGATCACAAACAATACCTTTCATTGGAGTTGTGCGGTTGTGCTGCTTCAGATTCAGGCTAAGAAATGTCATCACAGGAGATGAAACGTGTATCTGTGGTTATAATCCTTTATCTTTTCTTTTTTGAAAATATATTTGATGCCTTTACTGTTCATCTAGAATGTGAACATCAGTTAGTCAATTCTTAATCTTATTTTATAGAACATTTTCGTTTACTATTTCATATATCCCTGTTTCTCCATTTTTCTATTGGACAGATAGAACAGGGCTGGCAAACTTTCCAATGGGCCAGGTGGTAAATATTTAAAGCTTTATGAGCCATGTGATCTCAGATGACACAACTGCCCCAGCCACTGCCACTGTAGCACAAGAGCAGCCAGACGCTATGTAAGTGAATGAGCATAAAACTGTACAAAAGAGGCAAAAGTACACTTCTGGCCTGTGGGCCACAGTATGTTGACTCTGCATACAGGGGAAACAATAGAAGTAGGAAGAGACTAATTTCTATAGTAGCTAATTTGTATGCTGACTTTAAAATGAATTTTCTAATACTATATTTAAGTAGTAAATAAATAAGCAAAAGATCATGTCCTAACTTTCTAATATTTATACCAATTATTCCTTTTTGTGGCCTTATTGAACTGGCCAGATAACTCTGGAGCAATCCTCAGTGATAATGCTAACAGAGGTTTTGGTATTTTGTTAATCAGAAAACTGTTTTTCTGCCTTCAAATCTGATATTGCTGTTGATTTCTTAAAAAATCTTATCAAGCTCAAGCCTCAGCTATTATGGTTGTATTAGAAATCTTTTAAGGTCTCTTCTAACTAACTGTTTCATGATGAGGTCATTACTAGTACTTTTGTATTATAGCAGTAGACCAATGAGGTGCTCCACAAATAATCTATAATGTCCACTGGATTCCACTGACCTGCTTCACAGACACTTTCTCCATCCTCTGCTTCAATTACTCAAACCTCAAGACAGATAGAAGAAAATTAATTCTCTGAGGGATTAGAAAAAAATTAAATAGGAAATGAAGCTTGTTTGTAGAGTTTTTCAAGGTGTTTTTCTTGATTTTTTAATAAAAATAAGTAACTGAAATGCCTTTGAATAGCGAATGTAAACGTCATTGAAAAATTCTATAATATTCTAGGGAGAGTAGGGCCAAAATGTCTAAACAAAAATAAATTACTAAAATTAACATGAGAATAAAATCTATAATTTTGATTTCTAAAACATTTTGGTCTAAAACCTCAGCATCATTAAAAATATGTATCTTATCCATTTTTAATACCCTGGAGGTAGACCTGGGTGTGAATGAACTGAAATCCTTAGTGTCCATTTGGCTTCATCCTTCTATGCTGAACAGAAGAGCAGGGACGGCCTCAGGGTTATGTATCTCCTGTGTGCTGCCCTTCTCTATTCATTTTTGGCAAGTTGAAAGGATGTAAATATATATACATAGTTATATTTGTATATTTTGAAATATACTTTAAATTAGCTTTTATATACTGGCAATGGTATCAATGAGTTTTATGTTCCTATCCTAGGCAATAAGTGATTTATTATTGGTACAAAATTTAATATTTTAATCAGAAGTTTTCAATTTGAAATTTTTTGAAGAATGAAATGAAAACAAATACAATCAAAGTAAAATAATGGCGGAGTGCTGTCAGCTACTTAGCTACTCCAGAACAAAGTGCCAAAAGACTGGAAATGACAGCCTGGAGAGAAATCAAAGATATTCTAAACCACATGAAATCCACAGGGGAACTGACAGAAGACAAGAAGAAAATAGGATTCACTGCTACAGGAGAAACTGCTCACCACTGGAGACCAGAGACCACTGCAGACAAGAGACTGCACAGTGTGGCTGGAGCAGTGGTGGGCAGGGAGTCAGCAAAAGCAACTTTGCTTCTCACAGGGAGTCTGAGACCTGACCTACACCAGGAGAGTCTTGTATAGCTGGAGGCAGCAGTGACAACATGAGACACTTTCCTCAGCGGCCTACCCCACAGTCATCAGTGGGCAAGTGAACCAGAGTAGCAGTGACCACATCCGGTCTCACGTAGCAGTTGGAGGAGGGCAGGATCACTGTTTTATCACAAAGTGCTCTGGAGCTTAAATTCCTAGAAAAGATGTAGTACCAGTTATAAAGTTACCAAACATAAAATGAAAATACAAACAACACAGAAAACAAATTAAAATTTAAAAAACAGAAAATGACAAGATGTAGAAGCAAAATGCAATCCCACACTTCCAGCCCACCAAGGAAGACAAATCCAAGGGACAACAAGATAGAGGAAATAAGAAGCCACCCACCTGCATTTACTGAAATGACAATAGAAGAAATTTTAAAAATGTATATGAGGATATCAAAACAGAAATAACCTCAAGGGAAAAATAGATATGACCATAATGAAAGACTTGCTTAGAAAATCTAGAGTAGACACAGATAAAAAATATATTAGCATAGAAAAATAACTGAAACCATGCCCAAAATAGGAAAGAAATGGAATTCATGAAACAGATTCAAATAGATATACAGGAATTTAAAAATTCCACTGAAAGTTTGCAAAACCATATGAAAGTGAAGACAGACTATCAGACCTGAGGACAGGGTCACGGTTAGTGACCACAAAAAGAAGATCTCTTAAAAAAAGAGCAAGGAACCATCAAAAAACAATCCAAAAACTGCTGAGGCAAAGAGGAATAACATAAGACTGACTGGGGTCAATGAAAATGCAGGAGTCAGCACAAATGACATTAAAAAACCTGTTTAGAGAAGTAATAGCAGTAAACTTCCCAAGCATGAAAAAAGAATTTGATGTACAGATAAGTGAGTTGTGCAGACCTCCAATTGATCATGACCAAAATAAATCTACACCAAGGCATACAATAATCAAGATTCCATAAATTCAGCATAAGAACAAAATATTAAAAGCTGGTAGAGAAAAGAAATAAATCGCTTATAAAGGAAAATCCATCAGAATCACAGGGGATTTCTCAACACAAACCCTTAAGTCAAAGACTAAGGGGGAAATACGTACTTCATGAAAAAGAACTTAAATTCATGACAACCAAAGCAGCTCTACAAAGAGTGTTGAAAGATATTTTAGAAAGAGAAAAGAAAGCCTACAATTCCAAGAGTACAAATAGAAGGAAGCCATAGGCAGGTGGAACAAACAGAAGGAAAAGACAGAGCACTATCAACAGGAAAACTGTGTGACAAAGACCAGTGTTATAGTTTGTGTTTGTCATGAGGGGTCAGGCCTTTCGAAGGTGGCTGAGTCTAGTGCTGGTGATTGGTTCATTGTCTAGTGCTGGGATTGGCAGTGTGAGTGCTGCACCCTCCCAGGGGTGGGTAGCTGGCATACAATATAAGGGAGGGAAGGAGACATGCTTTATCCCTTTGCCCTTTTGTTCTTGTTACTTCTGGTATCTGCAACAGTTGCCTTGTTACCCCTCAGCCAAGCCACCCTGCCTTGGAGTCAGCTGAGTATGGACTGAAACCTCCAAAAACTGTAAGCTAAATAAACCTTTCCTTGCCTATTTTGGGTGTCAGGTATTTTGTCTCAGCAATGACAGAAAAGTAACCAAGACAGAATTTGGTACCGAGAGTGGGAATGTTGCTGTGACTGTACCTCACCATGTGGTTTAAGAGCCTTTGGGAATGGCTTTTGGGAAGTTTTGAAAGGTTTGGAGACTGCCTGAAGGAATAGAGCTGGAATAGTTTAGGCTGTTCTGTATGAGACATCCTGGTCAGAGCTCAGAAGACCAGAAAACCAATAAAGACCAGGCTTGGGAGGTTTCTGCTGGGAAGGAATGCATTTGTTGTTGGAATCCACACGATGTGTGCTATGCCTTGGCAGAAAGTTTATCTGCATTTTTCTCATGTCCAGAAACTTTGCCTGAGACTGAGATTAAGGGTGGTGGACTAACTAATCTGGCAGAAGAAATTTCAAAGCAGTCTAATGTTGAAACAGTGGCATGATTATTCTTAGGGGTTTTTACCCAGATTTACATAGCAAATCAAGAGCAAACAGACCAGCATGATTTAAAACATTGTGAGTATGGCCAGGAAAAAAGCTCCAGTAAGGCTGTTGACTGCAAAGATAGAGCTGAGATCTCTATTGTTGAGAAGGAACAGAAGAATATAAAAGATGGCCTTAGGGTATCACAAGCAACAGCAAGTCCCCATGCTTTGCAGCCTCAAAACTTTAAAAGTGAAAGACTGCTTTGAGGAGCAAGCCACAGAGTACCATGTTCCAGAATGATGGCACTGGCCACACAAGGGTCCAAAATGGCAGCAGCTGCACCAGGTTCCAGAATGGCAGCAGCATAGAGAATTTGTCCCTCAGAATCAGGTTCAGAGTACCCAGAGATCCAGGCACTCAACCCCTACAGCCACAAGAAAGGAAATCCTGGCTACTGCTCCCACTGGCAGTGGACCTTGGCAGCATTCATGTGGTGCTGGTTTTAGGCACATGGACAATGTACAAGTTCTGAGGTTAAAAGGCTTCCACTCCAATTTTAGAGGGTCTGGGAGGCCAGGCAGTTTGCCCCTGAGAAGGCAATGTGTGAAGCTGTGAGTGTGAAGCCACAGGTACAGTGGAGACCCCAGCAGTTTGGAGCATTGATCATCTAAGGAGAGCTGCAAGGAAGGAGCCAAGCTAGCCTGAGAAGCTGGAAGAGCTACAACCACCAGAAATGCCATAGGGATAGAGTCACTCAAGCCTTTTGGAGCTCACAATCAGATTGCTTCAGATGTTTCACATGGAACTACAGAACTTAATGTTTGCCCTGCTGGATTTTGGACTTGATTTGGTCCCAATCCTTTGTATCCCATTTTGTACTCTTCGGAATGGTAATGTTTTTCTTGTGCCACTGAACGTTGGAAGTGTTGAACTATCTTTTCATTTGTACACAGGCTCACAACTAAGAATTTGTCTTAAATCTTACAGGAGACTTAGGACTTGGGCCTTTCAGCAATGCTGAAACTGTTAGGACTCTGGCAACTCTTGGAGAAGGACTAAATGTCTTTTGCCTAAAGGATTTGCATGAGTCTTTGGGGGCCAGGGATGGAATGTTATGATTTGTGTTTAAATGTCCCCCCAAAGCCTCATGCAGTCATGGGGGTAGGAGAAGTGGGCCTTTTGAAGGTGGCTGAGTCTAGCATTTGTGATTGGTTCACTGTCTAGCACTGGGATTGGTGGTGTGAGTGCTGCAGTCACCCAGCGGTGGGTAGCTGCATATAAGGAAGAGAAGGAGGCGTGCTTTTTCCTTTTTGTTGCTTCTGGTATCTGCCACAGCTGCCATGTTGCCACTCTGCCACACCACCCTGCCTTGTAGTCAGCTGAGTATGGACTAAAACCGCCAAAAACTTTAAAGCTAAATAAACATTCCCTTCCTTCCTTTTGTGCATCAAGTATTTTGTCTCAGCAATGAGAGGAAAAATAACCAAGACAACAATCCAATACATATCAATGTAACCATCAATGTAAATGGTCTCGATTCACCAATCAAAAGAAATAGGCCAGCAGTTCCGCCCCCGCCTGCCAGCCCTGCCATAGGAAGGCTGCCTCCTGTGGGCAGTCAGCACAGGCAGAGAGAACCAGCAGATCCGCCTCTGCCTGCCAGCTCCTGCCATAGGAAGGCATTTCCTGCGGGCAGCCAGCGTGGGCAGAGAGAAACAGATTTGCCTCCACCTTCTGGCCTCCACCGAGGGAAGGCACTTCCTGCGGGCAGCCAGTGCAGGCAGAGAGAAGCAGCAAATCCACCTTTGCCTGCCAGTCGGCAACAATACAACACTTGCTTCCTGTGGGAAGCCAGCAGGAGCAGTGACACACAGCCAGGTAAGTCCTGTGCACCCACAGGCCACCATCAGAGGCCTTTGATTCCTTTGGGCAGCCATCACCCACCAGGAGAATCAAACACAGCCCTGACCTGTCACCATCATGGGAGTCCCAGTGTAGATATGCAGGCTGAGAGAAGCAGCCCCACCACTACACATCTCTGGCCATCAGGGAAGCCCCAGTGTAGCTGCACAGGTCTGGAGAAACCTACCTCACACCTGTTAGCTCCCTGTAAACCTGGGGTCAGAGAAACCCAGGTGCCTGTCCCATTCCCCTGCACACTGGAGAGGCAGCCAATGTGGGAAGTGCCTGGGGCCCCACATCCAGTTAGTTGGGAAGAACCCAGCAGAATAAGATGAAGGAGCAAAAGGCACTCTCAAACCTCCAGCCCACACAGAACAAGTCTGGGAGATATAGTCATAAAGGAAAATGGAGATCATACACCTGCAATCTCTGAGAAGATAACTGAAGTAAAGAAACAACTTCTCAAGACTGTAAAAGTAATCTGATCAAAAATGTCTCAGGTAAAAGAAATGAAAAACATAGTTTAAGAATTTCTCAGCATATCTAAAGAAGACACAGACCAAAAAAAAAAAAAGCATAAGAAAATGATGGAAACCTTGAATGAACAATATAGAAAGGAATTACAATGTATGAAACAGATTCAAAAAGATATTCAGGAAACTTAAAAAGTCAATCAAAAGCTGGCAAAACTGCTTGAAAGAGACTGAAGATAGACTTTCAGACCTTCAAGACAGGACTGCGGCTAGCAATTGTGAAAGATCTTTTAAAAATAATAAGGAACCAGGAAATAACCATTCAATGGCTGTAAGATGATGCAAAGAGAAATAATTTAAGAGTGATAGGTATCAATGAAGAAGCAGGGGTCAACACAAATGAAATAAAAATGCTATTTACAGAATAGCAGAAAGCTTCCCAAACATGGGAAAAGGATCTGGTATACAGATAAGTGAGGCATAAAGAACTCCAACTAGCCACAGCCAAAACGAATCTCCACCCAGACATATAATAATCAAGATCCCAGAAATACAGCACAGTAACAGAATACTAAAAGCTGTTAGAGAAAAGAAACAGATCTATAAAGGAAAACCCATCAGAATCACGACAGACTTCTCAACACAAACCATTAAGTCAAGAAGAGCTTCAAGTGTTTCAAATCCTGAAAGAAAACAACTTCCAAACCAGATTGATGTACTCTGCAAATTTATCTTTCAAAATTGATGGAAAAATGAAATACTTCCATGATAAAGAGCAACTGAAGGAATTCATGACCACCAAACCAACCATACAGAGAGTGCTGAAGGATATTCTAGAGAGAGATAAAGATGACCATGGTTCCAGGAACAGCATCAGAGAGGGACTGCCAAACAGGACAGGCAATTGAATGAAGGGGAAAAGAAAAGGGCCAACAATAGGAGGATAGGAGGTTAGCATGGCAGACAAACCAATGTATGTTGGTTGTAACCATTAATGTAGACAGCCTCAATTCAGCAATAAAAAGAAACACAGGGAGAGTGGATCAAGAAACAAGATCCATCAATACACTGTATACAAGAAACACGTTTAACTGGAAAGGAAATTCACTGACTGAGAATCAAAGGAGAGAAAACAACTGTCCCATACAACAGACCAGGAAAAGCAAGGGTAACTTCCCCATCAACCACAGAATGGGTAAGAAAGATATGGTATTTTCACACAATGGAAAGCTACCCAGATATAAAGTAGGATAATCTCCAGGGTCTTATAGGTAAATGGATGCAACTGGAGGTCAACTGGAGGTCATGTTCATGGGTGAAACAGTTTGAACTCATACAGGTGAACACTAGCATAAAAAAACAGGAGTTAGTGGGATCCAAAAATGCAATAGATATTATAAAAGTGATAGGGGAGGAAACACCGAGGAGGAGGTGGTAACCAATGTTAATTTATTGTCTTGTCTTGAACTCTTGTGATGTTTTCACAATTTTGTTAGGTTTGGTTCTATTCTGTCTTGTTTTGTTAGACTCTACTGTGTCTGATGGTATGGGCAGCTATTTTGAACATAATGGGATGTATTATGATAATCATGGCTGGTTTCTATTACCTTGTTTTGAAGTCCTATAATACTTTCATTCGTTTAAGCAGTTTTATTGTTTTGTTTGGTTTGGTTTTATTATGTGTGATGGTATGAACAGTTATTCTGAAGAAAAAGAGACATCATAGTAACCACTGTTCATCCCTTGTTATCTGGTTTTGAAGTCCTGTAATGCTTTCATTCTTTTTTTTTGATTTGTTTTAGTCTGTTTTCTATTTGATTTCAGTGTGTATGTGGGTATGGACAGTTATTTTGAAGAGAACAAGAGACATTATGGAAGCCATTGTTGACTTCCTATTGTCTTGTTTTGAAGTCCCATAATGCTTTCATTCTTTTGTTTTGATTGGTTTTATACTATTTTGCTTTGATTGTATTGTGTGTGAAGGTGTGGACAACTATTTTGAAGAAAACAACAGACATTATGGTAGCCACTGTTGATTTCCTGTTGTCTTGTTCTGAAGTCCTGTGTTGCTTGCATTGTTCTGTCTCAATTTGATTTGTTCTGTTGTTTTGTATTGTTTTATTCTCTTTAAAATAAAAAAAAAGAAATTGGCAGAATGGATCAAGAAACAAGATCCAACAATATGCTGCATTCAAGAAACACACTTAATTCAAAATGAAATTCAGACTGATAGTCAAAGGATGGAAAATAATATTCCATGAGCTAGGAATCCAGAAAAAAAGCAGGATTAGCTCTTCTACTTACAGACAATGTGAACTTCAAACCAAGACTGATTGAAAGAGATAAAGAAGGTCACTACATACTTATTAAGGGAAAACTACAAGAGGAGATAACAATCACAAATATATATATATATACCAAATACAGGGGCACCCACCTATATAAAACATATATTAATAGACATGACAAATCAAATAAGCAATAATATAATTGTAATGGGGGACCCTAAAACCTCATTGTCGGAAATTAAATAGGTAGATCAACTAGACGAAAAATCAACGAAGAAATATCAGAACTGAAACAAACCCATGAATAAATGGACACAGTATATGTCTACAGAGTGTTCCACCCCAAAACACCAGAATACACATTCTTCTCAGCAACACATGGAATATTCTCCAAAACAGAGCACATACTAGCCCATAGAACACGCTTAAGTAAATGCAATAGAATTGAAATTACCTCATGCATATTAACAGACCTTAGGGAAATCAAACTGGAAATCAATGGCAAAAGAAACTACAAAAATTCCACAAACACATGTAAATTAAATAAACCCTCCTGAATAACAAATGGGTCACAGATGAAATTAAAGAAGACATTGGACAGTATCTACAATTAAGTGATAGTGCTGATACAATACATTGGAACTTATGGGATGAAATGCAAGCAGTCATAAGAGGAAAATTAATAATGGTGAACTCTCACATCAGGAAAGCAGAATAAGCTCAAATAAGTAACCTAATCTTGAACCTGGAACATCTAGAAAAAGAACAAATTAAGCCCCAAGCTTGTCAAGGAAGGAAATTATAAAGATCAGAACAGAACTTAATGCAACTGAGACTAAGAAAACAATACAAAAATTAATGAATCAAAGAGTTGATTCTTTGAAAAATTAATTAAAATTGGCAAACCCTTAGTGAATCTTATCAACAAAAGGAAAGACTCAAATTCATGCAATTAGGAATTCAAAGGGTGAAATAACAATGAATGCTGTAGAAATCCAGAAGATCATCAATACCTACTTTGAAAACTTTTACTCTAGTAGGATAGAAAACACAGAATGGACAGATTCCTAGATAAATATGAATTCCTAAAGTTGAATCAAGAAGATATAAAAACTCTAACACAATATAAGTCAAACTGAAATGTAATTAAAATCTCACCAACAAAGAAAAGCCCAGGATCTGATTGATTCACTGCTGAATTCTGTATGAAACTTAGATGAGATCTAATGCCATTATGGTCAAACTCTTTAATGAAACTGAAAGGGAAACAATACTCAGAAGTCATTCCTGGAAGCCAGTATTATCCTTACCCTAATATCAAAACCAGAGAAGAACCCAATCAAAAAAGAGAACAACAGGTCAATCTCCCTATTGAACATAGATGCAAAAATTCTCAACAAGATATGTAAATGGAATGCAGCAAATTATCAAGAAGATTATACACCAAGTAGGATTCATCCCAGGGACACAAGGATGATTCAAAATATGCAAATCAATAAATACACTATATTAACAGAACCAAAGACAAAAACCGTATCACCTTAACAAATGCAGAAAAAGCATTTGCCAAAGTCCAACATCAATTTATGATAAAAACCATACAGAAAATTGGAATAGTCATTGTCTCAATCTGATAAAAGTTATCTATAAGAAACCAACCAAAATCATACTAAATGGTCAAAAACTGAAAGCTTTCACTCTAAAATAAAAAACAAGACAAGGATGTCACTATCACCACTCCTATTCAATATAGCTGTGGAAACATTAGAGCAATTAAACAAGAGAAAGAAGTAAACAGGAATAAAGATAGAAAAGGAAGAAGTTAAATTATCTCTATTTGCAGATGACATGATACTCTACATAGAAGACCCCAAAAACTCCACTAAAAGACTTCTAGATTTAATAACCATATTCACTAGTATAGCTGAAAACAAAGTCAATACTCAATAACCAATAGCATTCCTGTGCACAAATAACAAATTCACTATGACAGAAATTAGGGAAATCACATTTTTCATAATAGCATTAAAAAAATGAAGCATTTAGGAATCTATCAAACAAAAGGAAGTAAAATATCTCAACAATGAAAACTACAGTACTCTGAAAAAGGAGACCAAAGAGGGTATCAGAAAATGGAAAGATATCCCTTGCTTATGGGGCAGGAAGAACCAACATAGTAAAAATGGCCATCTTCCCAAAAGTGTTACACAAATTTAATGCAATCTCAATCAAAATACCATTAGCATACCTCACAGAACTAGAAAAAAATTCCTAAAATTCACATGGAAGCATAAGAGACCTAGAATAGCAAAACCAATTCTGGGAAACAAAGGCAAAGCAAGGGGCATCACAAAACCCAATGTGAAATTATATCACAGAGGTACTGTGATAAAAACAGTATGGTACTGGAAAACAAAAAACAAACATACCATACCTGAGGATCAGTGAACAGATTAGAAGAGGCATAAATAACTTCAAACATGCTCATCCATCTTATCTTTGACAAGGGGGTCAAACACATTTACTGGTAGAAAGTCTCTTTAATAAATGGTGTAGAAAACCTGGCTTTCCACATGCCCAAAACTAAAACTAGACCCATGTGTATGTAAACTGAACTACACTAAACTCCATGCACTACACTAAAATCAAAATGGATCAAAGGTCTAAATACTGTAACAGAAATACTAAATCTGCTGCAAGAGAGAATAGGTAGAACTCTTGAAGCAACAGGTTGAAGGACTTCATAAACAAAACCCTGACTGCACAGGAAATAGTATAATCAACAAATGTGATCTCATCTTATTAAAAAGCTTTTGCACAACAAAAGAAATGATATAGAGAGTGAAAAGAAAACCCACAGAGAAAATATCTTATCCAGTTGCTCTTCAAAAGACTAGTATCTAGAACATGTAAAAAATTGAAAAAATCAGACCCCTCAAATTTAAAGACCCAATCCAAAAATAGGTACCTGAAATAAAGGCACTTCTCAGAAGAAGTACAAAGGCAAATACATGAAAAAATGTTCAACATCACTGATTATTTGAGAAATGCAAATTAAAACAATGCTGAGATTCCATCTCATTCTATTATCAACAAATCAACCAATAACAAATGCTGGCAGAGCTGTGGGGGAAAAGGAACACGTCTCCATTGTTGGTCGAGTGTAGACTGCTGCAACCACTGTAGAAATCAGTGTGGAGATTCCTCAAAACACTAGGACTAGAGGTTCCATTTGACCCAGTCATTTTCTTTCTTGGTATCTTCCCAAAAGAATTAAAAGCATCATACCACAGAGATACATGCACACCCATGTATCAGCACATGATGCACCCATATTACAGCAGCTCAGTTTGTAATAGCTAAATCTTGGAAAAAACCCAAATGCCCATCAACTGATAAATGGATAAAAATGATGTGGTTTTGTTATATAATGAAGTACTTCTCAGCCATAAAGAAGGTAAACTTGAGTCATTTATAGTTAAATGAATGGACCCTGAGACCATACTCTAGAAATGAAGTAAATCAGACACATATGGGTAAATATTGCATTGTCTGTCTGGTGTGAGAAACTGAAAGTGTAAGAACCAAAATGTATACTAGATATTGTGAAATAGGAAGTAATTGTCTAAAGAGAAAGGGAATTGGGGAGGTGTGGGAGGAAAAAAAAGGATAAAATAGAAAAAAAGCTTTGTAAATGAGGGGAAGAGGGATTGAAGAGAGGGGAGGGGAATGGGGGGAAAAAAAGAGGAACTAAGATACTTCATGCTCAGGTCCAAATTTCCTATAATCAATGTGACCATATGTATATCTAAATTGTACCTATAAAATTAATGTAAAAAAACAAATGCAATAAACATTTCCATATTTATTTAATTTCACTGGAAAATTAAAAATCATCAAGTTATAAAAATACAAGTGCAATAAAGGAAGGATATATTTAACATCAAGACCTGAAGAATTTTTCTTTACAACATTCCTAGGGCCAGATAAATAAAAATAATTCAGACAATACATAGTAAAATAGTTTCATTAAAATAACAGCATAAATCTTTCTCAGGATAATTACTATATATTATACTACTCTTTTAAAGTAACAGAAGAAATGCTAAGTTATACAAATATTAAAGGCCAATCACCAGAATCAAATTAATATTTAACAGACTATAAATTTATATAAATTTTTTGTTTGGCTGGTTTTCTTTGAGACAGGTCTCACAGTAACCGAGATTGATCTCGAATTTGCAGTTCTCCTGCCTCATCCTCTTGGGTGTTGGCATCATAGACTACTGCCACCATCTCTAGCTATACACAGTGTAAATAGTTAGAATCATCAATTTTATTTAATATCAAACATGTTTTTGGCATATAAGTATTTTTAAAATGAGAATTATTAATTTTAATTCAACAATTTGTTTAGTCAAAGGAATAAAATAAGCCTTTTTAAACATTTAGATAGATTACTATTAATTTTCTCAATACATAAAATATTCTGTTCTCTACTGAATCATACTGTACAAAGACACATATGAATGGCTTTATAGCTCTTAGATATGATTGGGCACAAAAGTAATTGACCAAAATATCACTGTAATTCCATGAAGTGAATCCTTTAATAGGATGACTATAGTTAAGGGTCAGAATCTTTTATCTTTTTAAAACTAGAGTATGGAAATTTTCACTAAAGAACTATGAACTTGGTTTTCCAAAATCTAGGTTCCAGCTCCAACATCCAAATGTTTTCAGCAGAGGTGGTGCAGCAATGGAAAGAAATGATTTAATGGAACTTGGGGAAGGGGAGAACTATCATAGATCTTAGCTTGAAAAGCACATCTGGTGTAAGAGGCACCACAAATGACTCAGAATTATGTAACGATGCTTATATCAAAGTTTACTGGTTTAAAAGGAAGAGGCAAATAAAATGTAGTATCTACTTTTAACAAAGTAGACTGAGTAACATGTTAAGTGTTAGGGTGGGGTAGGAAAGAAGTCAGCCTGTCAAACATTTCCTCTTGGACTCTCTCCATAAACATCTATTTTAGTTCTGCACTGTTCAGCAGGGTGCCCATGTGTTGGAGACAGGGGACTCTGTCCACCCATGTGATGTTCCTCAGAGCCCTGGACCTTGTCTGGATGCTCTAGGAAGGCAGATACTTCTTGGAAGTTCCCAGGGTCCCATGGAAACATAGCAAATGGAAGCAAATTTATGTCAAGTTAGTTCATCCTAATTGGACTCCTTTTAGATCGAGTTATTCAAATACAAGCTGGGTTCACAGACTACAGCTGAAGAACATGGATAAACATCTGTATTGAGAATGCCTGTGAGGGAGTCAAGATACACAGCTGCCATTTATTGTTCCAACGTTCTCTCAGAATAAGGGCTCATTGCTGCATCCAGAGCAGCTCTTGAAGTTACCGAGGTAAGAACGTCGAGAGGATGAAGAAAATAAAAATCAGACAGAAAGCTGAGGTCAGGTGGAGCCCTCTTTCTGAATGGGAGGAAAGGACCTGCTCAATCACCACAGTGCATTTATTTATGCATTTAGAAAGTTGATGTCAAGTGAAACCCTTTCACCTAACAGCTAGTTCACATCCCGTATTCTCAAGGCTGGAACACCTGTTTGCCTGGGGTGTTCGTTGTTCTCTGACCACGCTTGCTTTGCTCCCACGTGTGATCAATCTTCAGCTTCAGCTGCTCTGTACATCTTTTGTTTTCTAGTTGCAAGTAATGGATGGTCAGTTGAAGTTGGAGGAGCTGTGTTTGGAGAACTTTTACAGGAATGTGTGTGTGTGTGTGTGTGTGTGTGTGTGTGGTTAGACTTTTCTGCTGGATATTCAAGACTATGTTAAAGTGAGACCTGTATTAATTAAAATTGATTTCTTACTATCTATTAAGGTCAGTCAAGTGTCCTCAGGAAAGTGTGGCAGTGGCTGCTCTGGGCCTGGCTTGAGTTGGAGGCAAGCACAGCAGACTCCAGCTAGCTGTGCAGCTTGGGGACCGGGCAACCAGACCCATAGAAATCTGCGCCCATCCCCCATCAGCCAAGGACGTTCGGGGCATCCCTGGGGTTCTGCCTGCGCCATGCCTATTCACCGGGAGCAGCGTGGATAAGTCATGGCCATTGCTTGACCAAGTTGCTTTCTGTGAAAGCTTGGGAGATTTTTCTCTCCTAGTGACTCTCCTTAGGCACACTATATATACTGTTGATCACTTCCCTTTGTGGTCCCACAATCTCCTTGGTCAGAAGACCAGGGACTCACCAAGTTATGGGAAGTTG
>RJWT010019830.1:0-18230 GCA_004365215.1 Cuniculus paca | reverse complement strand
GAGTGTATTAGTCAGCTTTCTATCAGCATGGCAAAATACCTGAGATAATCAACTTATAAGGAAGAAAGGTTTATTTTGGCTCATGGCGTCAGAAATTTCAGCTCATGGCTGCTTAGCACGGTTGTTTTAAGCCTGTGGCAAATCAATACATCATGATAGGAGTGTGAGGCAAAGCAGGATTGCTCGCTTCATGGCAGCTGGGAAGCAAAGAGAGAGAAACAGGAAGGGACCAGGGTCCCAATATCCCTTTAGAGGGCACACCCCCGGTGACCTAACTTCCATTTACCCCAGCTCTTACAAGTTCCACCACTCTCAGTAGCACCATGGGCTAGGGACAAAACCTCTCCTTTGGAGGATATTCCACATCCAAACTCTAGCACAAGGTCTATTTTGGTTCTTCCTCCCTGGCTCAGTAAATACATGGACGATTCCACGCCACCTGACAGGCAGCACCCCTCCCGGTCCCCACCTTGGCCTTGGCTCCAGGGCTAGGGCAGGATTCTGGCCCACTAATAATGTACTTGGAGCTTCAGTTCTGTCTCTGCAGGAATCATTAGCAGACGGTGCTCACCTTGGGTGACTAGGGCCAAACACCTGCTCCTCAGCACGGCAGAAGCCTCTATGCAGGTCCTGACAGGCAGGGTAACTGTCCATCACCAAGGGTCTCCTAAGAGCAGCCCAAGGATGCCCATCTTCCCTGAAGTCTGCCCACCCCCATACATACACAAAGCCAGTTTGCACTGTTCCATGATGATTAATGCTGAGGCTCTTTCCACTCTGCACAATGCCTTTTCATGCTGTGTGTCCAGAGAAAAGGCTCAGCCATCTGCAGCAGACTTGTGCGGAAATATGGGGAAATGATCATGTTTTTATTTATGTCATCCATTGTTAGCTAAGAATATCCAAGGATACTAATAATGGAGGTACCAAGAAAGGAAGAAGCTTTAGGTGTTGGGAAGGATGCAGGGCTTGGGGTCAGATGAGTCCTGCAGATGGGCTAAGTGACCTGTGAGTTTCTTTTAGTTCTTTGGCCTCAGTTTCTTCCTGTGTGGAAAATAAAATGAGCCAACTGGTACTTGCTTGCAGAAGTTAAAGGGATGTTCTTAGGATCTGATGAGAGAAAGTATGCATTCCACATCTCTCAGGTCCAGCAGCCAGAGGAACAAATGAATCTGCAAGAACAGATGTCACCATTTCTTGCCTCCACCCACTGACACAGGGCCTGCAGCACCCATGTCCTATATGAGATTTAACAGAGATAGATAACGCTTGGAGCTCCTAGGAATATCTCAGGAGAACCCACACACAATTTTCCTCTCATGTCACTGCCTGAAAGGCCCTCCCTCCAGCTACCATGTCCCCTTGGGAAACTGAATCACACAGCTTTCAAAGTTGCAAAAACTAGGAGGTGTCAAAATGATGTCTCCAACACCTCATTCTCCCCAGGCAGACAGATATGGAAGTGGGCCATTCCCAGGAATTTAGGAATGTCTGTGCTTCTTGTTAGGTGCAGAAGAATATCACTATGCAGAGAGTGGTACCCTGAGCTGGGGGTTTTATGGATGTTACCGCTGGATCCACATAACTGCCTTAAGAGACAGAGATTGTCCTCTTCCTCATTGTACTAAGTTACACAGCTAGTGGTAGCTGGGGGAATTGTGTGATGGATAGTTGTAACTTTGGTTCCTTAGAAAATATAGAGTAAGTACATGTGTTCTAGTCTATAAGATGCATAGTTTTCAATTTTGTATTTAGGTCTATGGTCCAACTCAAGTTAATTTTGTACATGATACAAAGTAAGAAGCAGGGTTATCCTCTGTCCACATGGATGCCCATGGTGGATATACTTCTTATTTGGGAGGAACATCAATATAAGTGGAAGGAAGGTTCCACCACCCACCATGACAACCAAGCAATAGGAAATGTTTCCTGTTCTCCTGTTGCTCAGATCTTTGAGTCCAGGGAGAAAGCCAAGACACAGGGTCAGTTTGGGATTATATGAGGTAGTCATGAAGGTAGTGGCGAGTGCCTTTCCCAGGTTGGTGACTTCCAAGACTGCCTCAGCACTTTTGCATCTCGCCCCAGTCAGGACCTCCTGCATCATTCTATGACTTTCCCTGACTGTCATATAAATTTATTTTCTACTTCAGGCAACTAGAAACAATTCCTATTTGCAATCAAATCCCTATTTCCAACAAAAAAGAATTTGAGGCAAGTTATCTTTTCTTGAAAAAGTCATGTGACTTCAAAATATACATATTAATAAAATGCAAAAGCAGACAAACCTCCAGTACTCAGGAGATTTTCTGTCTCCACAGGGGTAATACAGTTATATGGAACCAGGGAAGTTGAGGGAGCCATTCTTTTTTTACTTTTTTGGATCGAGAATCAAACTCTGAACCTTGTGTTTGCTAGGCCGGCACTGTGCCCCGAGTTATATCCCTGGCGAGGGAGACATTCTTTTCCCTTCATTCAACTGTATAAACAATGCCATGCTGATGATTATCCAGATTTAAGCTTAGGTTGTGATGACCAAGGTGGCAGATCGTCAGGACCAATGAGAGACCGAATGGGCGGCCCCTGGAGTCGTGGGTGCCTGATGCTTTACTGGAAGCCTGAGTTATTGAGGGTTCCTCTTCTTTGGTTCCTCTTCCTTCTCCTTTGTCCCTTTGCCCTTCTGCCTTTTCTTGCTGCTACTGACCAGTGACCTTCTATAACCATAGCTGCTTACTGCTTTTAAAAATTGCATCGTAATAGGACATCATACTAGTAAGATAAGTGACAGTAATGACAAATGTAGAAGAAAAAAAGCATGAATCCTGGGGGTTATGTGCTCAAAAAATCCTACTCTCAGAATGGCTTGAAAGGAAAAGAGCTAGGCAAGCCAGGAAAACAGCATCTTAAATAGGAAACACCCAACTGGGTGATGGAATTCTACCACCCGTATTCCAAAGAAGTGAATTCAGTTGTATTTATAAAAATCCTATATGATTTATAGAAGATCATAGACATGGAACCTAAAATGTTAAAGCTAGGGAATACCTTTAAAAATGTCTAACAATTCATTTCACAAATAAGGAGTCTGGTACCTAGTTAGACTAAAAGACTTAGGTGAGAGCACATGGCAAGGTAATGATAGAGCCAGGGCTAAGGGGAGGCTTTCTCTTCACCTTGACACTGGCTACAGGGAAAGAGATGATAAAAGTAGGCCAAAATATCAGAGATCCTGTCTTACACAGGGGAAAACTAGATATTAGTTTAACTAAGAAGTCAAATTAGGGTTAAGTTTGCTGCTCAGTTGTTGAGTGCATGCCCAGGATGCACAAGGTCCTGGGCTCCATCCCCAGCACCACAAAAAAAACCTTAAAACACATGAAAAGAAAGACAAATCAAAGTGTATGCTCATTCCTGTCTTTTTGTCTTTGTGAAGTCACACACTCATTTTCAAAACCATCTCCCTGAGATGGGTTCATTCTTTCATATGTTCCTACTGAGGAACCTCCAGGTAAACCTCACCTCCAGCATCTTCGCAAGATTCCTGAGGTCCACACTCTACGAAATGAAACATTTAATGGTAAAACTACTGAAATACTACTCCACAGTGTATACGTTCCTGCGATTTTCACAGGCTTTCTCAGGTGTGCTCCTGTGAGAAGGGAGTGCTGTTATCTTAGAGCCAATCATCCCTATTTGTTCCTAGGGGAAAAGATGCTGAAAACATCCAACACAAGGCCTAAGATCTTTACTGAAGCATTTCACAACAGCAGGCAACCATTCCAATTCCAATTTAGAGGAAAGTCACCTTTCCCCAAACACATGTTCTTTTTAAAAATTCATTTTCAACTGACATAGCAATTCTATATATTTGTGGGGTACAGTGTGAAAATTCAGTGCATACATGGATTGTGTAATGCTGAAATCTGGGCAATTAGCATTTCTCTCTCCTTACACATTTATCATTTCTTTATATTTGAAGCCTATGAACTCTTCTCTTCTCCAAAATTATATTTTCTTAAGAGATTCTGGAAGTTAGAGAGCATTGACCAGCTTTCCCCCCAGGAGGATGCCAGCAGTTCTTCCCCAGCCTGAGCCTTGTAGTCAACCCAGAGAGCTGAGGTTCATGTACAGTGCAATGAGGTGCAAACCCTAGGAAGGATAAGGTAACTTAGTTCATAGTGATATGGAAAGTTCCCCAAAATTTACTGGGGTTGCAAAAAACAAGTGTGATAATTTGATCACATGTATAAAAAATAAGTACTATAAGTTAGCAAAATATACAGAAAACATCTAAAGAGAGACACTTGAAAATGTTAACAGTGCTTGTTCCTAAAAGCTGCAATGGGGATATGGGGAGTTCCAGAAGGGAAAGGTAGGAGATTTTTTTTTTTTTTTTGCTGTTTTCATTAGCAGCAACAAAAAACTATGAATGCATGTTACCTCGGTAATTAAAAAGAGAAGTCAATTGTTTTTTTATAAAAATCTGATTTTCAGAGCATTAGCCCCCTCCCCTGAATCTGGACTGGGTGGGGTTTGGACATTTGTAATTTAATAAATTTTCAGATGGTTTTCATATGCACCTACAGTTGAGTTCAATTGGTTGGAGCCATCCAGGGGTTCCCAATAACAAATTAACTGGGAGGGAAGGTGTGTTAGAGTTATCTGACTATGAATCATTCTATCAGATTGGCTTCTAGGAACAAAAAGATGTTGACAAAATTCAGCAGAACACCTGAGCAGTGTATTTCATGGGATAGAAGTGGGTACCTCAGGGCGCACCATTTGGCATTGGGGTTGGTGTCCAAGAAGAGGGATAAGGGAGTTGAGGATATAATTCAGTGGGAGAATACACACCAAGCATGTGTGAGGTCCTGGTTCAATCCCCAGCACTGCAAAACAACGACAAAGGAATTGTGAGAACAAAGAAGGGCATGCAGGTCAGACCACATGGCCAGTCTCGGAGACCCATGCATGTCTCTGGAGCTAGTTCTGTTGGCTCCATGTCCTCTGGTCTCCCCACCACCAACCAAAGACTTGTAACCCACAGGCAATGAGGATACTTGTTTTATTTGGAAGTCTCCAAATTATGTTTAAAAATAATCCTGGGTTTCTTTTGAAAGTCAGGATGGGTAGAAATATCTGGTATGAAGTAAACCCACAAACCACTTATACGGACCAAAAGAGAAAGAAAAATCCCAGTCCAATAGTGCTATTCTCAATGGTGCCAGGAAAGCGATGAATGAAGGGAGGGAGGGGTGAAAAACAACTTTTAAATAATTTTAAAAGAGGGTAGAGAAAACCAAAGTGTGGGTGAGTCTGGAAGCACTTTGCTCTACATTTTGGAAAGAAAGAAGTTTCATCTCAGTAATTTTGAGGTTTTCTCAAAAAAGTAATTCTTATGTGTGGTTCTAAATTATACACTGGAGTCAACTCTGAGGAACGTCACACAAGATGGGTGTTTAAATTCCCCTTTTCCCAGTCAGGCGCAGTGTGGATGGAGTGCCTGCCAGTAGTTCCAGATACTTAGAAGGATGAGATAGGAGGATTCCTTGAGTTCAGGACAGCCTGGGCAATGTAGTGAGACCTTGTTTCAAAGATGTTTAGATAGATAGATAGATAGATAGATAGATAGATAGATAGATAGATAGATACAAACAAAATTGATTCCCTTCTTCCCTATAGACCTACCTATACAGTCTCCATGTTTCCCCACTAATAGTGGTTGTCTCCTCAAAGTGTGTTTCTGACAGCCATTCTCAGCAGCAGAGCTGGCATATGGATGGTCCAAGTACTGAGCTGCAAAAGGACTGACACACGCAAGAGCTTTCCCTAAAGGGCTGAGAAAGGCTCTTAAGTGCATCACTCACCATGTCCACTGCAAACCAGGTATTGCAGGAAGTGTCTGCCTTAGGGACAGATCTCCACTGTGTTGCTGCCCTGGTGGTATTTGCTGGCTCCTTTAGAAAAAAGGTCAGTGAGAGAAATATATTGCTGAGATGTGGCAGGGCCCTTGTACAATTCAGGTCCCTTACTCTTGCTCAGTTCTGTGAGGTCGTTTATGTTCTCCACATTTTACAGGTGAGGAAATTGAGTCAAAGGGAGGCCAGGCTCCAGACTCAAGAAAATCTAGCTTTGATGCCTATTTGCTGTGACTTTGAGAAAGTTACTTATTCTGCCTCCCTGTTCCTTTTCCTCCTTAAAAAGTAATGAAATATCCCAAATGGGGTAACACAGAGGATCAAAATATATACCATAATGTAGAGAAATAAGCAATCAACTGACAGTAAGGAACATCATTGTCCTTACAGTTAAAATGTTTTTTATTTAATATTTACTTTTATTACTATATGTTTGCAGTGCATAGTGATTATATTCATTGTGGGAAAATGGTATACGTAGATAACATATCTTAATTCTTTTTTCATTCCTTTCTCTTCCATGCTTTCCTGCCTCCCTCTATCTCTTGGTTCCCTTCTCATTTGCAAAAGATCTATGTCATTGTTTCCTATTATCTATCTTTTGTTTTGCCCTTCAATTTATTTATACTTTGGGTTGCTCATATAAAAGAAACCATACAGTAAGCTTTTAATCATACTTGTTGATTTCTGATATTATTTAATATACAACTTGGGTCTTGTTTTGGTTGCTTTTTCTTTGTTACTGAGACAAACACCTGACACCAAAGTGAAGCAAGGAAAGGTTTATTTAGCTCACAGTTTCTGGAGATTTCAGTCCATAATCAGCTGGCTCCAAGGCAGGGTGGCATGGCACTGGGCAACACTTCAAGGTAGCAGCCAGAGCAAAAGAGGGCAGCAGTTCATGGTGGCTGCAAGTGGCAAGAGCAAACCGTGCCATTTTGATTTGGTGATAAACATGAGTCTAGATTCAATCTTCAGCATTAGAAGAGTGAATGAACTCAATGAGTTCCTTAGTGGTGTATATGAATGGTATTGATTTTTGTGTGTTAATTTTGTATACAGCTACATTGTTGAATTTAGCTATTAATTCTAGGAATATTTTGGTGAAATTTTTGGGATATTCTATATAAAGAATTGTATCATCTGCAAATAATGATAATTTGACTTCATATATATATATATATATATATATATATATATATCCTTTTTATTTCTTTTTTTCTGGCTAAAGTTTTAAGTACTATACTGAAGAGGACTGATGTAGAGAACATCCTTGTCTTGTTCCTGATTTTAGATGGAAAGTGTTTTCAGGTTTTTCCTATGACATTGGCAGTAGGTTTATTGTAAATGGCTTTATCTGACTAAGTTTTCTCTCTATATATATTTTTTATCATGAATGGATGTTGGATGTTGTCAAAGGCTTTTTTGTATCTATTGAGATGATCATGTGACTTTTATCCTTGCTTTTGTTTATGTGAGTTATTACATTTATTAATTTGCATAGGTGGAATCATTCTTGCGCCTCTGGAATGAAGCTTCATAGGTCATGACATATGATCTTTTTGATGATCTTTGCTGCATTCTCTTAGCCAGTATCTTGTTTAGGATTTTTGTGACTATTTTCATTAAAGAGATTGGCCTGTAATTCTCTTTTTTAGTTGGGTCCTGTCTGGTTTTGGAATCCGAGTAATGCTAGCTTCAAGGAATTACTTTGGAGTACTCCTTCTGTTTCAATTTGATTCGAGTTTGAAGAGCATTGGTGTCCCTGAAGTTTTTGCAGAATTTAGTGGTGAATCTACTGGGTCCTGGAAGCCTGGGTCTTACCTTATAGTAAAGAAATGGAGATACATTTTTTCTACTTACTTGGTATCTCAGGTATTGCTATTTTCTTTTTGTCCATCATTTCCATACAGGTTTAAACAGGCTCTGGGTTATGACAAGGATCTGAAACTGGTCCCTCAGTTTTATGTTTATCCTACCCTTCCAATGTATAGTCCACCAAAACTACAATGGTCTTTTTTATAAAGAGTATAGATGAATACCTTTCCCTTCCATAAAAGCCTTCTATGGCTCTTTTCTGCTGCAAACAAAGTTCATGGAACATAAACAAAAGTGGCTCCTTTCTCCAGCCCCATTGCTGTCCTTTTCCCCTCTTGGCTAATGCTCTCTCCTTGCTAGCTGGCAAGGGTATGACTGGACATCACACTGTCTCACCTTCAGTAACTTGAGTTGTTTGCATTGTGTAGCACTCTTGGATTTTTAAAGTTCCATTGGATGTTAATGAAGTGAAACTATAGGCTAAGTTTCTGTCTTAAATGGTGTGTGCTTGCCCTATTGTAATGTCTAAATCCAAGTTTCTTTACATACAAAATGAGGATGCTAATACTTGTTCAGAGGGGATGTGGGAAGTATAAATTCAGTGATGTATGTAACAAACATGATACAAAAGTAAGGTCTCCAATCAATAACAGCTTTTCTTACCAAACACATCTTACTCTGTTCAGGATGGTTCTAAGTGTTTCATGTTTGTTTCTTTGATCTTCATCAAACTCCATTAGACAGGTTGTACCTTTCCCAATTTTTAAATAGAAAAACAAGCTCAGAAGGTTTGATAACTTGTCTGAGACCATACAGATTGGGTTGGCATGTAACACAATAGTAAAGTGTGTACCTAGCATATGTGAGGCCCTAGATTTGATCTCTAATACTGCAAAGAAAGAATGAGACAGAGAAAGAAAGAAGGAAGGAAAAAGAGAAAGAGAAAGAGAGAAAGAGAAAGAAAGAGAAAGAGTAAGAGAAAAAAAGAAGAAAAGAAATGACTTACAGCTGCACGGCAGGAACAGAGTGTGTGCTTCATGTCAATACAAACAGGTCTTCCACTACTTGGTTTCAATTCCATGAACACTTGGGAATTTCACCACTTGTATAAAAAACTTTTTAGATCACTCCTCCTATGGTCTACAAACTCCTTTAGGACAGGGATAGCATTGTATTAATCTCTGCAAACCCAGATCCCGGCGTGGTCCTTGGCACAGAGAAGACACTCAACTAAGCCAAATACAAAGGCACTGGAGGGTGGCAGTTAAAGGTCCCCGTTCACCTCCTGCTTCATCCAGAATTAGTTCAGAATAGGATTTGGGGTGGCAGAATACATACAAGGGACAGCTATTGCACTTTCTCATAAAGGAACCTGAGTGGAAAAGATGAAATAAGATAGAAGTTGACAGTATTTGAGAAATAGTTAAATGATTGGAAACACATGTAGCTTCCCAAAATGACTAAGTAGGATGACTACACTACTTTGAATGTGTAGATTCTGGTATGTCTGTAACAACAACAAAAATTGTCATGCTTTATAGTGACGCATGTTCCCTCTTTTCTGTAGACCAAGTGACGATATCATTCCAATCCTCTCCTGTTTTGGTTGATGTTTATTCTACCCTATAAACTGTTTCTGTCCCTTCTTTATTAACCAAGTATATAAAATATTCATATGTGGAAAGATTCTGATATGAATGATAATTCAAAGTATTGCAAGCTCGAAACAGAAAAACTGGAAAAATTTTCATTTTACTATCTTGACTTTCTTAAATTAGGAATACTTCAAGAGCTAAAAGAAAAGGGGGAAGAGCTTAGAGCCAAGACTCAATTGTAGTAACAAGTAGTAAAACTGGCATTTTGAGAAAGAGTACTTGGGAGCAAGGGATTTAGTTCAGTGGCATGGCACCTGCCTGGCAAACATGAGGTCCTGAGTTCGATTCCCAGTTATGCTACCTCCCCACCAAAAAAGAAAGATTACTTGGGAAGAAGAGTTGAGCATGGGTCAGGACCTTAAAATAAGCAACTCCCCCATCATACAAGATTTAATTACCTTTTAAAAAATCTGTGTAAGGAAGTATTATCATTATTTGGTAATACTATGTGCCAGAAATTAAGGTAAATATTTGTATTAATTATGTTTTTTACTTTCCAGGTATCAGTGACTTGTTTTAGAAGTTGAATAATTTGCCTAAGTACACACAACAAATAAGTTGGCCTACTCCAAAACCAAGCTTCCTTCCACAGAACCATGGGTTCCAACAGAGGACCAAACCCTGGCATTGGCAGGAAAGGTGTGCTTGCTAGCTGTGCAGCTGAGAGGACCAAGGGGGTTAAATTTTTTAAAGTTCAGAGAGCAATGCCTCACATGTGACAAGCACTCTGCTATAGCTCCTATCTGGATGGCCCCAAAGCCTCATACATCCATAGGTGGGGCTTTTGGAAGGGGATTGGATTATGGGGGTTGTCTTACTTTGCTCATTGCTGAGACAAAATACCCAACACCCACAAGTTAAAGGAAGAAAGTTTTATTTAACTCACAGTTATAGAGATTTTAGTCCACAGTCAGCTGGCTCCAAGGCAGGGTGCCACATGGCCAAAGGGCAACCATTCATGGCAGCAGAAAACAGCAAAAGCAACAAAAAAGCGACAAGACTCTTTCTGTTCCTGATATTGTGTGCAGGCTACCCACCCAAGGGCAGGCGTAGCACTCACACACTTAATCCCAGCACTGGACCATGAATCAATCACAAACTCTAGAATCAGCTACCTCCAAAAAAAGTCTGCACCCTCCATGACTACATGAAGCTTTGGCAGGGGGGCACATCTAGACACAAATCGTAACAGGGGCTTACAGATGACCTGCTATTAAGAGTTGGGGTCTGACCAGGAAGATGGATCACTATGCATATAAGTCACTGGGATAGCAGCTATGCTGGGAAGGGGGTGGTTTAGAGGGGTCTTTCAGGATGGTGATGGTTAGATTCCTTCAAGATATATTTTTTCCAGAAAGTCATTAAGACACAATCAATACCTCATGTTATTATGCAGACACTGCCTGCAATGCTTGGAATATAGTTGGTCACCTCCAAAACTCAGATTAGGATTTGACTGCCATTATGGTAGTGTTGGGAGATGGTTTTTGTTTTTTTGTTTTGTTTTGTTTTTTTGGTACTGGGGATCCAACTCAGGGGGCCTCACGCTAACGGGCAGGCACTGCACTGCTGAACTACATCCCTGGCCCTTGGGAGATGGTCTTCTAAGAGGTTATTGGATCATTACCTTTCTTGAGGAAGTTCTTATTCTCACAGGACTAGATTAGGTACTGCAAGAATGGGTCATACTAAAGCAAGGCAGCTTCTTGTGTTTTGGCTCCTCTGCACAGGTCTGCTTGCTCTTACACTTTCTGTCATGCTAAAGCAGCACAGAACTCTCACTAGAAGTCCTTGGATGCCCCTGCCTCCTGAACTGAGCCAAAATGAACCTCTTTACTTTTTTTTTTAAACCATTTTATTTCAAAGAGAAAAAATAAAATTTCAAAACATGTCAATCAGGGGGCAACAATGGTATACATATTACACATTGTCATTCCCAAATCATTCACCCAGAGCACAAGACATCTGCCTTCAATTGTCCAAACAATATCAGCACAAATCTTTCTCTTCAGTGAACTCAGAGAAATCAGTAGTATAACTATCTTAACTATTTTTATATACATATATACATATACATATGTTGTTTCAGCTTCTCACACTAGTGAGACTATGATATTTACACATGTTGAACCTCTTTACTTTGTAAATTATCCAGCCCCTGGAATTCTGTAATGGCAACAGAAAACAGACTAAGACACTGCCCATGCTGAGAATGATAACCCATTTTGTACAAGTGGAAAAGGAAGCCCCAAATACAGATTAAGATTTGTAGGGAGCATGCATTACTGTAATAGTTTCCTGGTAAAAGAACAAATCCAAAAAGAAGTGAAAACCAAGGTCAGAATCTGCTTCATCCAGAGCAGGTAGAACAGACTTCTGGCCTGGGTGGGGGCTACATTAAGATTTGATGGAGAGGGCTGGGAGTATAGCTCAGTAGTACAGTACTTACAGCATATACAAGGCCCTGGGTTCAATGCTCTGCACGAAAGAAAGAAAGAAAGAAAGAAAGAAAGAAAGAAAGAAAGAAAGAAAGAAAGAAAGAAAGAAAGAAAGAGAAAGAAAGAAAGAAAGAAAGAAAGAAAGAAAGAAAGAAAGAAAGAAAGAAAGAAAGAGTTGGCAGAAGACAACAAGGTATGGAGGATGTCATCTGGCAGTTTAAGAAATTGTCTTTGAACACTAAGCCACTAAACACAGGTTGTAGATGCTAACAGCGTATCGTCAAACTTTTCAAAGAATATCTTATAGAAAGACACTCAGCAGAATGCACACCAAACTTAACTGTAGTTAACTCTTGGCCAGTGGGGACATCCAAGTTTGAATGTAGTCATTAACGGAGGATATTTATTGCACATGTAATATATTAACATAAATAAAATGCAATGTGTAAAATGACAGGTTTTTTTTTTTTTTTTTTTGTACCAGGGATTGAACTCAACCTCGCACTTGCCAGGCAGGTGCTTATGCTGCTAAGCTAAATCCCCAGCCCCATGTAATGTGTTAAAATGGACCATGTATATATTAGCTTGTTTAGTTTTGTCAACTGTAGCACACAATAAAATACTACAAGTGAGATGCAGGTATGATGAGAATACAGTTCCCCAAAACTAGGATTATAGTAAGTCAGTCATTCTTCACTGTGGCAAATGCAATTATTTATCTCCCAGCTGCCAGTTGCCCCTTGGACCCCTAAGTATTAGAAGTGGAGAAGATTCACAATTCTGCAAGCAACGTGGTAGCCCTGGAATAAAGGTCATACTTCTCAGGCTCCCTTCAATCCTGAGTCCCAGCCAGCGATAAAGTGACATGCATCAGCTTTAGGAGACACCCTTCCAGCCACAGGTATCTGTCTTTGCTACTTTATTTTTCCTGTTTTTTTTTTTTTCTTTCCTGAGACAGGGCTCACCCTATGTAGCCCTGGCTGGCCTTGAATTCATGGCAATCCTCCTGTCTCAGCCTCCTGAGTGCCGAGATTACAGGTGTGAGCCATTACACTCAGCTTGCCATTTCATTTTTGTCCCCACAACTGCTGCCTTGAATCTGGATGTGTTAGAACTCTCTTACCAGCTGGGGGTGGTGGCTCACGCCTGTAATCCTAGCACTCGGGAGGCTGAGACAGGCGGATCGTTGTGAGTTCGAGACCAGCCTGGGCTACAAAGTAAGCTCAAGGCCAACCTGAACGGCACAGTGAGACCCTGTCTCAAAAAACGGCTGGGGATCTATCTAGCTCAGAGGTCTAAGCGCCTGCCTGGCAAGCTCAAGGTCGTAAATTCAATCCCCGGTGCCACAAAAAAAAAAAAAAAAAAAAAAGAACTCTCTTACCAATCTGGGCCACAAAGACAAAAATCACACCCTCTAGCCGATGGCCAAGCAGGGAGCTAGAAAGACCCTGAGCCCCTGAGGACTTCACAAAGTAAGACCAGCCCAGGACTCACTGCCACCCTCAGTTTTTCACAGAAAAGGTGTGACACCTCTCTTGTATAAGCATTAGGTCTTTGGGAGTTTCCCTGACCATTCCCTGCTCCCAGGTGAGGAAGCTGAGACCAACCTCTATCTTGCAGGGGTTCTTCTTTGTGAGCCCCTAAGGAACTTAAGGATCCCATTATTGATTAGTGGTCTTTGGTTAAAGATTTGTCAAGCTATTCAGCTGAATTTTTATTAAACTTTGAAGGTTCATAGTTACAAGAAAATGAAAACCTCCAGCTGAGCGTGGTGGCATGCATCTGTAATCCCAAACCTCAGGAGGTTGAGACTGGAGGATCACTGAGTTCGAGGCCAGCCCGGGGTACATAGATCTTTTCTCAAAAAAAAAGAAAAGGGAGGGAGGGAGGGAGGGAGAGAGAGAGAAAGACAGATGAAAACCTCCCAGGAAAATATGGCTGTTTGATCCATACTGGATTTTCAGGAAGCTAAATGGTCACTTTTTTTTTCTTTTAGTACTGAAAATTGAACTCAGGACCTTGTCCTTGCCGGGCAGGCGCTGTGCGGCTGAGCTATATCCCCAGCCCCTAACTGGTCACTCTTGAGCAGCTCTGGTTCTCCTGTGATTTCTCAACTGTTTTGCTTAGCACCACATTCAGTCTCAGCTGCTGGTAACTGGGACAGGAGAACTGCTGCATTAGCATGAAAAGGGCTTTGCACTAGGCTTTCCCGGCAAAGAGGGGGTAGGATGTGGGAATTCGGAGGAGGATGTAATTGAGGCCAGAGCTGGACTGGGCGGGGAGTGCGTCTGAGAATAAGCAGCCTGGAGATCAATGCTTTAGACATGCATATGAAGACTGAGCTGCCCAGATATACAAGGAGGGCCTGGTGCTAGGGACACAAAAGGAGGATAGGGAAGAGAGGACGCTAGGTCAGAGGGTGGGCAGAGGTGATGTGCTGGCACTTAAGGGGAATGCAGTAGGTATCCTTCCTAGAAAGGAAAAGAGGAGGAAGAGGAAAAGACAGAAGAGCTTGTGTACATAGGCATATATGTCATAGCACGCATCAAAAAATATTTCCAAACGCTTGCCTCTTGGTAGTTACCTTCTTGAGTACTTCCTTCCTACAAGGAATAAGACTGACTGTGTAATGGATAGCATAGTGTGGGAATAATGGTGAGTGATTTCCAAGACTAGGCTATAAAAAATCATGGGGATCTCACCTTGCCCTCCATAGGCTGACTCCCTGTGGGGGAAGCCAGGCCTCATGCTGTGATACATTCCTGCATCACAGTGAAGAGTTTCGTGTGGCGCCAGCTGCCAGCCATGGAGTCAGCCATCTTGGAAAGGGGTCCTCCAGCCCCATTACAGCCTTCAGGGCTGGTGGCCAAGCCCCAGATTCATTCTGACTGCAACCTTGTGAAACACCTTGAAGCGAACTGCCCAGCTCAGCCACTCTGAGATTCCTAACAGAAACGTGAGATAATCATTTATTGTTGTTTTAATACCATTCGTAATTTTAATGTAATTTATTAAGCAGCAATACATAACACAAACGGTACACATTTTTCCATGTGTATAAAATTTTCCATATTTTTCCATATGTATAATTTATACTACATATATCATTCCCCATAAGTATCAAAATAATATGTATTCAATGAAGAAATACTAGTAAACACAGAAATAGTTGCCACAATTCCACCCCTCCAAAGATGATAATACTATGCTGTAAGCATTGTTATAAGCACGATATATGTATTAAGTAATATAATACTCACAACAAACCTTATGAGGTAAGCGTTATTATAATCCCATCTTAAATTAATAGAGAAACCAAAGCACAGAGTTTAACTCGCTAAGCAAAAAGCAGAGGAGATAGATTTTTATCCCAGGAAATCTAAGTCCATCATTATCTTACAAGATTACACATCTGGCTGATATTTTGCATTTCCCACCAGTCTTTTTTCCTATACATTTGTAAAAGTTAATAGCTTTTCAGTGCTAAGGATTGAGACAAAGTCCTTGCACAGAGTAAGTAAATGCTTTACTACTGAGCTATGTTTCCAACCCAAAAGACCTCATTGCCTAGGGAAGTTTCAGGGTTACGGAAAAAAGCAGAAAGTACAAAGAATTTCCATACATCCTCTCTTGTCACCCCTTTGACCCATAATTTCCCTATTATTAACATAAAGGATTAGCATGGTACATTTGCTATCATTGATGAGGTAATATTAACATGTTATGTCACACTTACAGTAGGTCTTATTTTTGGTGTTGTACATTCTATGGGTCTTCTTTTGAGTTTTAAAGAATATTTTTTAAAAGTTAATATGTGTATTACAGGAAACAAAAACATAAGAAGCAAAGAACAAAGTCACTCACAGTCATAAATAGCTTAGTGGAATGTGTCCTTCTAGGTCCTGCATGTACAAACATAGCATGCTATTTTGTGTGATTGAGACCGAACAGCGTATAACACACTTTTCCACACATCATGAATATTCACCCATTCCAAATCCCAAAGCTCCATTCTATGGGTCTTGATAATTGTATATGAGATGTAGCCACCATTATGGTATCATAGAATATACTTCACTGCTCTAAAAATCTCTCTGCCCTACTTGTCCTCCTCCCTCTGCCCATCATTTTTAACAGAGCTTATGTCACGCATCCTAATTTTGCATCTTATTTTTATCCAACTAACATTACATAATAAGCATTTTTCCATGTCAGTAAAACTTATTTATAAACACAATTTTCAATGCTTGAACGATATTCTATGTGTGCATGATAAGTCCTAACTAAATTAGCCTATTCCTTGTTGGGGGCATTGAAATTGTTCTGCTAGAAATTTTTTGTAAGTCTTGAGGTGGAGGGCTCCTGACAACTCAGTTCAGAAACCTTAATTTAAGTGTGCACCTGTCCAAGAATGTGTGTGCTTCAGAAAATAGGTACAAATGCTATGATTTTAACATCCTTAACCTGGCTCTGTGAGAAGCTGAGAAATGACTGACTCTATAAGTTATTTCTAGCTTGTGAGTGTGCTTGTTCTGTTTACCCCCACACCTGGCTTTTAGAATAAGTTTTCAACAGTTCCCAAGAAATGGATCACAGAGAATAGACTAAAAACTGAAATAACTAAAAACTCTTCTTTACATCCTACTTTCTATATCAGACATTGGCAGATGCCCCAATGCCTTCCCAAGATTAACAAGGATCTGAAAACAAACAACATAGGCATAGGCTCAATAAAGAAAATTGATACTGACTTGTGAAATATTCTGTATTTCTTTTGCCCATTTCCGAATTCCTTCATTGAATTCCAAGTTTGATTTTTAAACTCTATACTGTAATTCCTACTGGATTAAATCTTTATGAGTCATCTGCACTTTCAATTTCCTCTAATTGAAAATTCCCTTACATGTGATTTTCTACTTACTAAGTACCTTTTTTGTGTGCCAGGGGACACCTCAGTCTGTATTTCGGAAATGTACACAGACCTGTTTGGGCTAGCCCATTAGTCACACTGTCATTAATAAAAAACCATAATGCACAAAAATATAAACCTCAGTTTAAGTCCTGCCCTGTCCTCCCCTGTCTCTCTGTCCCTGTCTCTATCTCAGTCTCTATCTCCCTTTCTAAAACCTGATGCCCAAATAGGAAGTAGAATATTCTAAATTTTGTGACTTTGTTAATCATCAGAGCAAGTGTTGGTATTAAAAGATTCTAATGGAGTTAAGCACTTGAAATGGAACTGGCAATTTACAAAGCTGTTACCAATTTTGGCCAAAGTAACATTTGTTTCACTCATTAGGGGCGGGTTTTCAAAATTCTAAGTTCAACCTAAAGCCAGTGAAGCACACTCTTTTTTTTAAATTGCTTATTGGTACATTTTAGATATACATAATGATTATATTCATCACAGGGAATTTGTACATGTACATGATGTATTTTGATTCCATTTGTCCTCAATCTCCTCTCCTCCCTTAACCCCTCTTCAGCTCCCTATTTACAAAGATTTGTTTCCATTTTATCCCTTTAAAATTATTTTTTCCTTTTCCCTTCCCTCCTTTCCTCCTTCTCCTTCCCTAATTCTTCTTTCCTTTTGAACAATTTCTTCCCATTTCACAATATCTATTGTGTATTTTGGTCCTCATTTACTGTCTCAGTTTTTCACACCAGGAAGACAATGCAATATTTATACAAGTAAATCCAACTTATTTCATTCAAGACTGTGGTCTCAAGTTGCATCCATTTACCTAGAAATGTCTCAAGTTTACCTTTCTTTATTGCTTAGTACTCCATTGTATTAAAAAAAAATCTTTTTTATTCAGTTCTCAGTTGATGGACATTTGGGTTGTTTCCAAGATTTAGCTATTACAAACTGCTGCTATAAACATGGGTGTTCAAATACACAATGGGAAAGTCAAAGGGGAGGAATTATCTAAAAAGGGAAGGAAATGACCACTATTAATCTATTATCATGATTTGAAATTCAGATTGTATTCATTGTTCTGATTAGTTTCATTTTATTCTGATTTGTTTGATTTTATTATACTTGATGGCATGGACAGCTATTTTAAAGATAACAAAATATACAATTGCAGCCATCGAGGATGTCCAATTAGCTTGTTTAGAAACCCTGTATGGCTTTGTTTGTTTTGGTTTTACTCTATTCTATGTGGTTTGATTGTAATGTGTCTGAAGGTGTAGGCAACTATTCTGAAGATAACAAATATTATGGTAGCCAATGCTGTTTTGCTAGCATCTTGAAATTCTATATTGCTTACATTGTTTTGTTTTGTTATGTTTTCTTTTGTTTCTACAGCTTTAGTTTGCTGTATTCTGTTTGATTTTACTTATCCCTGATGGTATGGGCAGGTATATTGCAGATAACAAGAGGCATTATGGTAGCCTTATCG